>CM055266.1:18631412-18862087 GCA_029237695.1 Conchocele bisecta
ACTCCCTAATTGAATATAAAACAGTGTGTGATACATTCAAAATCAATTTCTTTTACCAAATGGCCGCCATTTTCAAAACGGCCGCTAAAAAGTGTGTTTTTGCGAAAAGTTTGCACTGTAACTGCTGTTAAGTGTTATTGGAACCGCTATTAACATTGTAACTTATACCTTGTAATGCATATGAATATGCATATCAATTATGTAATACATATTGACTTAACAGCATGATATAAATGGTGGAAATTTTCAAAATGGCCGCCAAAAAGGGCGTTTTTTCAACAATTGTCTATGTTAACAATTTTCCATGTTAACTGATGATAAGTGGCATTTGAAGCCACTTTTTACACCGCAAATTAATAAAGCCATGTGATGATATCAATATACATGGCAATTGCGTAATATAATGTGTGTTTTACGCAGGGGTAAGTTTTCCATATTTGGCCCATGGCCTAATCTTATGACATATGCGACCTATGGATGTCTTGACTTACACATGTATTGAAATGCAGTCTGTTCTGGATCTAAGATATTCAATAGAAATGACACTTCATAATATAGATTGAATAGCGAACAGCATGTGCCATTATCATACTGTCACATCTGGCGTTACGCTGGTCTCAAATGTATTTCGGTACATTTTGTCAGTCAACGTCACAAATTAGCTGCCAGGTGCAGACTGAAGTCTGTTTGTAGAAAGATCTGCTAGCTTCCATGCGCCAATAAAGCAACAAAAACTCAAAACTTTGCAACGCTTGCAAAATCGGTGACACTTACGAGTCCACAGCGAATGTCAAAGGAACTCGTAGCAGAACGGAATGTATTTGGACAGCTCGTTTCCATTGCACAACATTGACATGGCTAAGGTCTTCAGTTACCCGTTAGGTCCATTTCCATGGTCGTTGCAACAGCTGATGGATCACCGGCAAGGACTGACAAAGCGAAATTGATGCACCAACTGGAAGGGCAGACGCATATGGTTACAGGCCTCCGCTAGAACAGGTGAGCTACATCATTGACGGAAATGCAATTCTACATATGCAAACTGCTTTGCCCAACACATTTGCAGATCTGGCGGAGAGTCTATATCACCAAATGCCGAAAGCAGAACGCGTGGATTTTGTAACAAACACGTACCATCCTCTGTCAATTAAAACCAATGAACGACAACGAAGAGGTACCACAAATACCTACTTGATCAAGGGACCGCTGACAAATGTTCCACGTGACTGGAAGCAGTTCCTCTCGAACGATGTCAACAAGACACAATTGTGCAAAACTCCTACTTAATGAATGGATGCAAGATAAATACACACATAAGGTGAAAGGAAGAACACTTGTGTTTGTGTGTGAAACCAAATGCGTCAAATTACTAGTATGTATGGCATATCAACACACACTGACGAAATAGAAGAACTGAATTCGTCACAAGAGGAAGCAGACACACGACTGGTATTGCATTGTTTGCACCATGCATCGCATTTATCGGAGAACAATACAATTGTTGTCAGATCTCCAGATACCGACGTGTTTGTACTAGTACTGTTACTCAGGTTTACACAGCTGGTGAAACAGCGTGTGCTGTTTGACACCGGTGTCGGCAACAAACGACGACTGCTTGACATACACGGTATCATTGCTGAGTTGGTACGCAGCTGTGTTTGGCATTGCCAGCACTTCATGCATTATCGGCTGTGACAGCACGAGTGCTTTCGTTCGTCGTGGAAAGGTGACACCGCTAAAACTACTTCAGAAGCACCCAGAATTCACTGATACATTCATGCAGTTGGGTTTGTCCCCTTCTGTAGAACCACAACTCTTTGAAGACCTTGAACACTTTGTGTGTCTGATGTACAGGAGTACTAGTACTAGTATTACAGACATAAACAAACTGCGCATGGAGCTATTCCTGCAAAAGTTCAGTCCCAAGTCGGGAGAGCTGCTGTCAAGTTACAATGGCGCTGATCTTAGCATTCTGCCACCATGCAGGTCATCGTTAAGAAATGTATATAATGAGAGCTAATCACCAAACCCTCATTTGGTGTGCAGCACTGACCAAATCGAATGCATGCATACCGCCACCAAATGGCCGTGGGTGGGAGGTCATAAACGGAACACTAGAGTGCAAATGGACAGAGGGGGATTACCTGCCAACTGAAATGATAGATCTACTGGTAGAAGAAGAGAAGAAGTGGATACGGTGGATGTTGATGAAACAAATGCCCATGAGCCCGACAGCTTACTAGATAGCATGTTTGATGCGGATGAAGCATATGACTAGGTTGCTTCTCTTAAGCCGGATTCACTAGATATGTATCTACGATTTGTACAGCATGTTAGGATAATACCTGAGCGCTGTTGATGTCAGAAAATATCGAAGAGTTTCGTACCTGATGCCATGGGTATTGACTCCGCCACAGGTGCGATGCTTCCGAACCTGATTGAAAATGAATTACTTTGTTGTAACCAACCATAAGTGAATCAAGAACAACGAATGCACCGGACACATTATGTAACTGTATGTATGTCTATATATGATAATATGCTGATATGAATAGATGTATGAAATGTACCATGTACCATATTTTATTTCATCTGTTATTGTAAATATCGAATATGTCTTACCTGGTACCGAGGCTTTCAATCCTGAGTGAAAATTAATTACCTTGTATAATCATGAACAAATCAAGAACACTGAAAGCCCTGGACACATTATGTAACTGTATGTATGTGTGTATGTGTATATGTGTCTGATGCTATGTATATGTTAATGATTTCATGAACCATATTTGATGTGACGATGCAAATAATGAATAGTTTCTTACCTGATGTTGTGGGGATTGTCACCGCCATAGGCGCGATGCTTCAAACTTTGATTCAAAATTAATTACCTTGTATAATCATGCACAAATCAAGAACAATGAAAGCCCTGGACACATTATGTAACTGTATGTATGTATGTATGTCTATATATATGTGATGCTATGTATATGTTAATTATTTTCATGAACCATATTTGATGTGATGATGCAAATAATTAATAGTTTCTTACTTGATGATGTGGGGATTGTCCCGCCACAGGCGCGATGCTTCAAACCTTGATTGAAAATTAATTACCTTGTTGTATAAGCATACGCGAATCAGTATACGCATGTCTATAACTGTTGTTGTGCATTATATCGATGCTCACATTTAACATGTTCTATTTCACAATATAGCATTGATCTTGTTGTAAATATCGAATCATTTCTTGCCCGATAATGTGGGGAAATTCCATTTTTTCTTCACACTTGCTGCTATACATACTTCACTCCATGCACTTTCATCATGACAACTCACGATATTTTTGTGTATGCAATGATGCCAGTGTCATGTTGAAGTAGTTGACTTCATATGTACCAGTTAAAAGTAAATGTAAGTGGAGACAGCTAATGAAACTCAATATGTGTAAAATGTACATTGTAGATTTAGTGGGTGGGGTAACGGTTTCAAATTCAGTTGTGGTTAACTTAGTATCATGTGCAGTAAGCATAAGAAAAACAGGAACTAAAGTTTGCACATGTTTCATGAGCACATGCATGTATATTTTCCTAGCTACAATTTATAAATACCGTATGGGAAGAGATGTGTGGCAATACATGTGTTACCATTGAAATGGAGTGGGTGGGTGGGGTAATTAAAATATGCAAAATATTTGCTTAAAAGGACCGGACGGTCCTAAATTCTACTTAAATGCAAAGTATTGCTATAAACATCTCTCAAAACCTGCAAACAACAGCAGTTTCCGTGTTTAACAATATAATTTTGTCACATTTTTACAAAAAGTGTGATTTTTTAATATGGCAAAAAGTTGCTGGGTGGTATACTTCAAAATGGTGCCATACATTCATCCAGCGGGTTACAGAGCGCAGACAAGTTGCATTACACTCGTAATTGATTATAGTTATCAGAAAAATATGTCTGCTTATGTACCACAGGGGGGGGAGGGTTTCCATATTTGGCCCATGGCCTATATCGTAGATGTTCTTAGGTATAAAATGGCATGGCGTGTCTCATATGTATTACACTGCATACTGTGTTATAATGTTTATTATACTGCATACTGTGTTATAATGTTTATTATACTGTCATACTGTGTTATATGTTTATTACACTGCATACTGTGTTATAATGTTTATTATACTGCATACTGTGTTATAATGTTTATAACTGCATACTGTGTTATAATGTTTATTATACTGCATACTGTGTTATAATGTTTATTACACTGCATACTGTGTTATAATGTTTATTATACTGCATACTGTGTTATAATGTTTATTATACTGCATACTGTGTTATAATGTTTATTACACTGCATACTGTGTTATAATGTTTATTACACTGCATACTGTGTTATAATGTTTATTATACTGCATACTGTGTTATAATGTTATTATACTGCATACTGTGTTATAATGTTTATTACACTGCATACTGTGTTATAATGTTTATTGCACTGCATACTGTGTTATAATGTTTATTACACTGCATACTGTGTTATAATGTTTATTGCACTGCATACTGTGTTATAATGTGTATTACACTGCATACTGTTTTATAATGTTTATTGCACTGCATACTGTGTTATAATGTTTATTACACTGCATACTGTGTTATAATGTTATTATACTGCATACTGTGTTATAATGTTTATTACACTGCATACTGTGTTATAATGTTTATTGCACTGCATACTGTGTTATAATGTTTATTATACTGCATACTGTGTTATAATGTTTATTACACTGCATACTGTGTTATAATGTTATTATACTGCATACTGTGTTATAATGTTTATTGCACTGCATACTGTGTTATAATGTTTATTACACTGCATACTGTGTTATAAATGTTATTATACTGCATACTGTGTTAATGTGTTTATTACACTGCATACTGTGTTATAATGTTTATTGCACTGCATACTGTGTTATAATGTTTATTACACTGCATACTGTGTTATAATGTTTATTGCACTGCATACTGTGTTATAATGTGTATTACACTGTATACTGTGTTATAATGTTTATTACACTGTACTCATACTACATGAACAGTGATATTGTAATCAAACAATTCGATTGGCCAAGATTTTCCTTACCTGGCTCTACATTGGTTAGAAATGCCGTAAGCTCCGTTTCCCTGACAACAGACACGTGTACTGTTTACCCGAAATAAAACATATCTGCGCACAAAAACGACGGCGATGTAGCGATTGATATTGTGTTTTATAATAATTCGAATATTTCCCAGCTGTTTACTGTGTTTGCAATCCAATTGTTGTCGATAATCAATTAGCGAGATCGTTTTTTATGACGAACGAATGCGTCATGATTTGGTTCGGATCGACAAAACTTGTGTAAAATACATGTAGCTATAATACACCGACAGATAAATAGAGAAAAGTAGGTTAGTGCCGTGAATGGGAAAAAATATCTGGCAAGGCTCAGGAAACGGGATGGGCGAGGCTCTGCCGAGCACATCCCGTTTCCGTGCCGCGCCAGATATTTTTTCCCATTCACTCAGGAAACGGGATGGGCGAGGCTCTGCCGAGCACATCCCGTTTCCGTCCGCGCCAGATATTTTTTCCCATTCACTGCACTAACCTACTATTCTATTTATCCCGTCAACACCTTAAAAATGGCTTTAAAATGCAAAAATAGTATTGACTGGATATCAAAAATGTTTCACGGCACTGTGTTTCACGGCACATACGCACTGTGTTTACGGATAAACATGCACTCTCATTCCTTGCGTACTTAACATAGGCCCTATTTCTCCAGTCACAGCCACATATGACACACGCCCTGTGGTTTTGTACCTTCGGACATATGCGTAATTTTTACAATATTTTCCGTAAATGGCGTCAAATGTTGACAACATTTTCAGAATATAATTCCGCATGTAAAATTGTGTCTACTTTTGAGCTTCTTTGTGAAAATGTATTGTAAATTTTGTAAACGTATTTCATGAAATGACGCAGATGCCCGAAGTTACAAAATCACATGGCGTGTCACATATTAGAATCGTAGTCACATGTTATAGACGATTACAAATGGTATCTGCCCCCAATACATTTTAGTTGATGAAATTGGTGAAATCTGAATTTGATTACACATTTGCTCTGAACATTCACGGAAAATATCATCTTAGGTACAAAATCACATGGCTTGTCTCACATGTCATCCACAGAATAAAGTGGTAGGTGTCTAAAACGAATAACAAAATAGGAAATACAGTGAAACCTCTCTAAGCCGGATACCCTTGGAGGTCCCCAGGGTGTCCGGCTTAGAGAGGTTTCACAAACCAGGCATTTGATCATTCTAAGCCATAGTTTTGTGCTATGCGATCACCTAAGATAAATGACCAATTAACTCATAAAAAACAGAGGTGTTTTCTTGGTTTCCGGTTTAGAGAGGTTCCACTGTAATTTAAGAACAAATAATTTTTAAAAAAAAGTGGATTTTAAGTGTAACACGCAGTTTTGAAGCAGTTTTCCTCGTTAAGGTGTGTTTAGCATCCCTAGTTGCAGATCAGTCAGCGCCGTGACGGAATTCATGCTGCATGTGATAATATACGTGTAATATAGATAGCACATTTGTAGCTCACGGGCAATGTACAGTGGAACCTCTCTAAACCGGACACCAATACAACACCCGTCATCTTATTTTTGATGAGTTTCTTGGTCCTTTATGTCACGTGATAATGTCTGTTTGTGATCACATAGCTCACAACTATGGCTCAGAACGATCAAATGCCTGATTTACAGTGAAACCTCTCTAAGCAGGACACCCCGGGGACCTCCCATGGTGTCTGATTTAGAGAGGTGTCACTGTATATGGACTTGTGATTAACGTTTTTATATCACAACTTGTTCATTTCTCACTATTTGGTCTGAGATTTTGTTCAAATACAGACTAAGTTCTGTTCTGTTCAGTTCTATAGGCCGGCTTTTGGGAGGGGGCCAAGTGATTCTGGTGTGGCGAGGACATGACATCAAATCAGGATTATTCTGATTTCAGGGCTGAATATATATATTTTTTTTAATATTCTGTTCTTATTTTGGGATTTTTCCCCCATTTGTACAGGTAATATACTAATTTACTACTAAACCCATTGACCCGGCCTTAAATAACCTTAGCTGTTGATAGGCTGTTAAACCTAAACAAACAAACAAACAAGTTCTATAGACAAGTTCAATAGACACCGTAATGTATATGATCTCTCAGAAATGACCTGTATGAACTAAGTAACCGATTTTAGTTGATCATATTCTAATGAGTTCGTGGTGTATTCAGCTACAAACTGTTCAGATATACATGTATAGTTACAGAACTAGACCGATATTCAGTACTATACATGTAGCTCTACGTGAAACCAAATCAATTTATAATTACGTTAAAATATAAACACACGTTTGTGTCGGTGGCCATCTTTGATACCAAACGGGAATTAGAAAATTCACACAGTGTTGTCAAGTACATGTACTTGCCAAATGCATGTTCTAGTATATGTACAACAAAAATGTTAAAATAAATCGGTAAATATTTAATAGTGGTAAAGTTAAACCTCTCTAAACCGGACACCCTGGGCCCAGGGTGTCCGGCTTAGAGAGGTTTAACTGTAAATCAGACATTTAATCATTCAGAGCCATAGCTGTGTGCTATGTGATCACGAACAGGCATTTCCACCTGAGATAAATGACCAATAAACTCAACACAAATAAGATCACGGATGCTTTCTTGGCGTTCGGTTTAGAGAGGTGCCACTGTACCAAATTGCAAGTGTCAACATGTGGCTCACAAATACATTGTACTTTCAAATTCAAGTGCCATTATTTGTAACGAATGTATTATACATACGTGATAAAATCTGGCTATTTGTGGATGTGACTACAGAAATGGGACTTATGAGCTTTGCGATCAGTATAGATCCAGACCAGCCTGTGCATCCGCAATGAAACACCCGCCATGTTTCTACCACGCATGAGTATGATATTTGATCAGGAGCTACACTGGCCACAGAAGCCATAAGCCCTATTTCTCCAGGTACAGCCACATTTCAGTGGACACACGTGTCATGTTACACTGCAACATCACTGGCATCCACCTACGCACATGTAGCTGCATTGCATAGAAAAACACTGTTGCCTTTACAACGGAAAATAATAACGAACTAAATGTCAACATTTTATATTATTTACAAAATGTTATCTTATTCACAGAATCGAAACTAACATTGGGTGTGGCATTTTGTTCCAACCCTCGTTCTTAAATAGCCAAGCGGATAGCAACTACGTGACAATTGGTTTTAATGTTGTAAACCAATTGAGCAGCTAGTTAAAACCGTCACATTAATGTGCGCCATGGAAACGTAGTTTTATGGCCGAGTTAACAGCTGGTATTGAAGGCTTACCAACGAGCCTGGTTTTCTGGCGAATAACGCGTAGCAGTGATTGTAAAATATTCTTATATTATAAATCAGAATAAAGCCGGATAAATAAAAAAATGTCATTTAAAAACACACACACACACGCAACTACCAACTACAAAAACTATATACATGTTATATAGTTGGCTGTTAGCTGTTTTTAGCTTTTTATAAATATAAATACATTTGTTACCACATTTGTTTCTTTTTTTTGGGGGGGGGGGGGGGTGGGGGGGCGTGTGGGGTGGGGTAGAGGCTTCATAGCTATTTTAATTTCTGATTTTCTGTTGATTTCCAAACATAATAAGAGTTTTACAATTCCTGCTATGCGTCATTCACCCGTGGTATCCTCAATAGTATTATGAGTGGGCCTTATACAGTGCAACCTCTCTACAACAGCCACCCATGGGAAGACGCAAAACTGGCTGTTGTAGAGAGGTGGCTGTTGTAGGGAGGTTAATGCTGAATTAAATTTGTCGTCCGCTGTTTATTTATTTGTTTCGATAATTCTCATCAAAAACATGCTTTGGCAACATTTGGCAACATTAAATGCTGTCAAAACATGTTTTTATTGAGAAAGAAGGCAAAAGCAACAGCAGATGACAATTTTCGTGCTCAGCAGTCCAAGGGTTAGATACAGAGGCAATCATCCATTTGGGATATAAATTAGCGGCTGTTATAGAGAGGGTGTTGTTGTAGAGAGGTGGCCGTTCGGATAGGTTCGACTGTACTCACGATCTCGTCGCCCGCCTTCCAGGTGAGGTTGACCGTGTCGACGTTGGCGGGCACGCTGGGCAGGCCCGCCTCCAGGTTCGAGTCGCTCAGGTAGTCCATCACGATACCGTCGTGGATGATGTACAACTGCATCTGGTACCCTGCACGTGCAAACAAGCGTTAGTATACAGTGATATCAATGATCAATTACCTGATTTACAGTGAAACCTCTCTAAACCGGACACCCTGGGGATCTCCCAGGACTGGGGATCTCCCCGGGTGTCCGGTTTAGAGAGATTTAACTGTACAACCGCCTGCGGTAATCTCTAACGCAACTTTCATTTGACCTTGACCTTGGGCACAGGGGCCGCATGAGTGGGCTACATAACGAAAATATGGATGACGACTAATAAGCATAAGAAGCTCAATCCGACTTACTGTCACACATCTAGGAGAGACAGACGGACGTACACACAGGGCGGCGACTTTCGGGATACGTAATAAGTGTTCGCGAAGACTTGTAACCTGCACACGTATTGAGTTCTGTTTTATTGTATTTATCTTATAGTTAAAGGTACATGCCCAGTCAGTAGCAAAACGCCAGGTTATAATATAGGGAGACATATAGTCTTGTATATTCTGCAGATATGACATTTTCTGGAAAAGTAAACATTCCTTCACCATTACCCCACGTATTGATTGGCATTATTATACATTTTATCTCAGACGAAAGTGTCCACACTAATATCAGGGGTGGTAAACGTGTTTTCTTAACTGTTACTGACAGACATTTATTCTCTGTATTTATTTTTTGATGTGCAGTGATCATAATCTGTAGAAAATATTATTTTTTAGGTGACGCTAAATAATTAAAAAACATCATGCACCATTTACATATGTAAATAGCCTGATACCACCGCGAGTCACTATCAGTAATATAAATGTTACTAAATTATTATATCTGTATAGCGGACACTCGTAATTTTTAGAACTGGTGGAATAGTGACATAATTATAACTATTATTTAATTCCTATAAAGAACAGTGTGTGCCTACTGAGTGGGCATGTACCTTTAAGGATAGGAATAGGAAATTTATAAAATTTTATTATTACATTATCACAGCCATTTTGGCTGTGATAATGTAATTTATTCATTATAATAATTTTGCATACTGTTAATCATCAAATATATGCAGTCGTTAGTTCTATATGAAATAAAGCATTTCGAGAAAAATAAATGATTACTCCCTCAAATCGGCTACAGAAATAAACGGCCCTCGATTTGTTTGTGAAAGTTTACGTCACGTCGGAAAATCGGGTCCGGAAACCTCATGCTCGTACACCTTGATTCAATCATCTTTCATAAATATGTAGACATAGACCTCAGTCTTGTGAGAACACTTCCAAGTTGGAGACATTATAACGCAATTTCTGTTACATGTACGTTTTTTATCACTGATGTGTTTGAATCTTGTGTAGCTTAATTACTGAACTATGCTATGTATTCAATAATCCCTATGCTTATACCATAACATTTATTTATTGCAAATGCGTCACGGATTAAAAATCACATCGCGTAGACATATTTATCTTCTTTTGCATGGAATACCTTTCTTCATTTCGCCTTTTGTGTGCGTGTGTTTTTTTTCTTTGGTATGCAGACAAATATAAAATAAAATGGTAATTGGAATTTGCAGACGTTTTACATTTTTGTCAATTAGAAATTCCAACACAGTTTTATGGTAGCGTTCCATAATGGATTGTACTAATCAAATAATCAAAATCCACAATGGTTTATTAGAAAACTATACTAACCGGCTGACATTGCTTGCACCCACATTATCCCTATATCAGTCTGCGCACAAACGCAGCTCAATCAGAGTATATGTTATTTACTTACCGGAAGTGAAAACCTGTACTATTTTAACTCTACCGCTGAAGATAAATAGCAATAGCATAACGAACTGGCTATACACGTCATGTAAGTGCCACATTATCGTAGTTGTGCTCCTGTTACCTAATAATTGAGACACGCCATGTACCTTCGCACATCTGCGTAATTTCATGAAATACGTTTACATATACAATATTTTCTGTAAATGGCGTCAAGAGTTCACAAAACTTTCAGAGTACATGAATGCTGAATTATATTCCGCATGTACTCTGCACATTTTGTCAACTTTTGACTTTATTTATGAAACATATTGTAAATTTTGTAAACGTATTTAATGAAATTATGCAGATGTCAGAAGGTACAAAATCACATGGCGTGTCTCATATATGACTGTGACTGGAGCAATGGCATGTGTGACCAGTATAGCTGTTTATCAAATACAACACTCACGTAGCCTGATAACATCTGTATTGTTTGTTAGAGGCTTTGCGAATGCTTTATTTGGGGAATGGCGAACAGTGTAGATCCCGATCAAACTGTGTTAATGTGTATATCTAATACTGTACATTTATATTCAAATTCGTTCAAGCAGAATAGCTGCAGATGAGCCGGCTCACAACGAGGGTTAATCATAATAAAATATACAAGTATATATATAACAGTGTAGATCCAGAGGAGTGGACTCGTGGGTTAGTCCTTTCAGCCTTGCATATAGCTGTTGCAGCTTTTCAGTGGCGTAGCCAGAGCCTCTAAAACACGGAGGCAATAACATTGGTCCGTGTGGACGTAGCGGAGCGAGGTATGGGAGTCCTGGGCACCCCCCCCCCCCCCCCGCCCTCCACACGATTTTGTTTTGGAAATCTACATCACATTTCACACGTTCTGATGTATTTTAGATAACTATGTTTAACAACAGAAATGACAGAATAATTAATGATTTTGCCTCTGGGGGCTTGTTCTCCAGGATAAACACCGAGGCATACCATTACATGGTCACGAGTCAAGTCACCATTTGCGTTTATAACAAATTAAAAAACATAGAAAGTCCGGAAAATGCGCCTCAACGTGACTATGGCGCTGCTTTTCTTTGCAAATAGTATGGATTCAGATGGACTGGTTCATTACGAGTTTGTGTTTGTGGATATTTAGTGATTGTATTTTTTACAAAATTAATGGATCCAGAAATTAACATGGAATGATCCGCATGTGTGATGTTAGGTCATGTATGAGTCGAAAACAGTAATAGTTTTATAGTCGTGACTATTTGTATGTAAAACGTGTATTACAGTGAAACCTCTCTAAACCGGACACACTGGGAGGTCACCAGGGTGTCCGGCTTAGAGAGGTTTCACTGTAAATAAGGCATTTGATCATTCTGAGTCATAGTTGTGCGCTATACGACCATGAACAGACATTATCACCCAAGAAAAATAAGATCACAGATGTTTCTTGGTGTCCGGTTTACTTGTACTTGCATCATTCGAAGCATCGAATGGTGTCAGCCTATGCAAATATTGCGTCCATGCATGTAGCATTGGTGGAAATCTAAAAATAGACGCTTCAAATTGGAGGAGACTAATAACTTGTAATTCCAGAGAAAGCATCCAAACAACAGGTGAGAATATATAGTTTATTCAACTACCATTTTGAAATACCGGATTTATTCCCGAGACATCTGTAAATCTGATAAAGAAACTGCGCACTCGTTTCTTTGTCGGATTTACAGATGTTAAGGGAAATAAATCCGGTATTTCAAAATAGTAGTGGAATAAATTGTATATTACTGCTCTTCAAAAAATGTGAAATTTGTTCTTAGACCAGCTTATAATGTTGTCTAAATTGACACTATTGACGTTAGCGTATGAATTGTTTGTTCGCCGGAAATGACGTCAAAACGTGGCGTCAATTACGTCTCGCGAACGTCTAGGAGGAAATATTTCCTTCAAGGAAATAAATCCCTCAATAATCACGGTAACTCGCTGGGTAGCATGTAATATAAGTACTGATAGGTCATGGAGAAAATAGCACGAGCCAGCAGGTACTGATCTTCAACAGATTATCCACAACCGACCCGCTGTTAATTTGAGTAGAGAGTCGGTAACTCTATTATACTACTTGGAGGTTAGAGAATACCAAATGGCGCGAAATCGCCCAGTAGGTATGCAGAAGCAGTCCGGTATAAAAAAAAAAAGAGCGGGCGTTTTGAGGTCACATACCTAGTTTGCTTGCAAATATATTACTACCCAGTTTCACTTGAGGAACATTTTGGGGAGATTTTCAGCATATTTGTTAGCATTTAAAAGAAAACACTGAACCTGTTGGTCACGTTATGTAAACAGAATTTCCGTGGGCAAAAAATGAAAACAATATTGGGGGATATGACGAGGTTGGATTTTTCTTTCTTAGGAGTAAGTGAACCTATTGTTTAATTCATGCAGAACCAGTACAGAATGACTGCAGGTCATGTACAAATAGGTCCCGCAGTATCCATACGAATAGTGAAAGTAGGAGAGATTGGCCTTACTAAACAATATTGGGGGATATGACTAGGTTGGATTTTTCTTTCTTATGAGTAAATGAATATATTGTTTAATTCATGTAGAACCTGTACAGACTGACAGCAGGTCATGTACAAGTAGGTCCCACAGCATCCATACGAATAGTGAAAGTAGGAGAGACTGGCCTTATCGGATGGGATTCGGCTAAATTATATAGTAAAACTAGTTGGTGTGGTCTAACCTGGAAAGAAGTTACAATAGAAGCCCTCTAGACCGGTACTGACGCTATTTGATGCTTCAGGTTAGAACACACGAACTAGTTTCACTATATACATGTAATTTAACCGATTTGTTTACATTTTTTGGCCACGGAAACTCTGTTTACATCACGTGGCGAACAGGTTCAGAGTTTTCTTTAATGCTACAAATATGCTGAAACTGGTGTTAAAAGCACCCCAAAATGTTCCTCAAGTGAAACTGGGTAGTAATAGATCAAGATTTGCAAGCAAACTAGGTCTGTGACAAAACGCCCGACATTTTCTTTTATACCGGACTACTTCTACTTCCTGGGCGATTTCGCGCCATTTTGGTATTCTCTAACCTTCAACAGATTATCCACCACAGACCCGCAGTTAATTTGAGTAGTCAGTCGATAACTTTATTATACTACAGTAGAACCTCTCTAAACCGGACACAAGAAAACACATGTGATCTTATTGTTGATGAGTTTCTTGGTCATTTATCTCGGGGATAATGTCTGTTCGCGATCGCATAGCACACAACTATGTCTCAAAATGATCAATGCCTGCTTTACAGTGACACCTCTCTAAACCAGACACCCTGGGGACCTCTGACGGTAGAGGTTTCACTGTACTGGGAAATAAGTTATAAACGAAATTTGTTACCAGGGCCGTAGCCACAATTTATGGAGACACAGGAAAATAAAAGTGTATTATGTGACATATTTATCACTGCCGATGCATTCCGCGCCGGCATAAATTGCTTAGAAAAAATGCACCGGTTTCCTGACGAAATGACACTCAACTTAACTATCGCATAACGGCATTTACCGGTTACTAGACGAAATGTGTTTGTGCAGTATATTCTGCATGTATCTGAATGGGAAATCGTTAAGAATCTGGAGCCTATTTCGACGTGAAACATTTTACGCCGGTGCGAAGTGCAGCACCGATGTTCATGTAGCTTTTGTCTCGGCAAAATATTCATATAGCATATGCAGAATTCTATTCCGCATTTGCTCTAAACATTTCGTCAAAATTCCAACGACGTCATTTACGGAAAATATCGCAAATGGTGTTAATATTTTTCGTGAGATATCTCATTTCGTTATATACGAAATACCCATCTAGAAGAGTATCAATTTTAACCGATTTTGTCCACCACTTTTTTCCAGTTCTCGTCAAAAATCACATGACTTGTCTCACATGAGGGGTCGTAGCTAGTTATCTCCCTTTAAAATTATTTATAGAAATCCGGTCCTAATTGTATAGTTTATAGAGGATGTTCATATTTTTGCAACGAATATGATATATATGTTCATTGAGTGGTGTGAAATGTCCATATTTCACTCGTGAAATATGGACATTTCACGCCACGAGATGAAAATATACGTCATATTGGTTGCAAAAATATGAATATTCTATTTATTATATACCGCTCCATGGAAATTAGCAGTTTTTTATAGACTGTATACGGTAATGAAAGTGTATTTGCAGCCTATTTGCGCTGTTTTCTTTCAGGTGCGTTATGAATATAGATAGCGGAAGTAGTCGTATTTTCACCGGAAGTTGTTTATTTCATCGATGAGAACATACGACTTTTATGTACATCGTGTAACTATGTATTTCATGGGTAGGTATATAATAAATGGCCACGGTCTTATTGCTTGTAACAAGGGCGAATACAGCAATAATTGTTGTGAAAAGGAACCATTCTAGTGTTTTGACGAGTGTCAATCTATCTGCGTAATCTGATCCAGAACTACATTATTGGTCGAATGCATAGTAGCACACGTTAATGTTATTGCAACCAGGGTAGACGCATATCAGACTGCACAGATGTGGGTCTACTCTGTTCGCAATAGCAATGGTTGTACTCGGTGTTTAGTAAGAAATAAACGCTAAAATACCACATAGGACCGGATCTCTATAAATAGATTTACAAAGGGAAATAACTAGCTATGATCCCTCATTGTGTTTGGTATGCAATGGCGGAGGTGATGTATCTCACGAGGCAGTATGCAATATTAACCTATAAAGCACGGGAGCACGCCTCGGTTTCTTATTTCCAGATGGGAGTAAAAGCGAGTTCAAATTACGTTTAATGGACCAGAAAATCATGAAAATTCAAAACATTGGTTTATATTTAGGGGCCGTCATGGGTGCTTTGTTCATATCGCTTTCTCATGGGCGGTACGTTTGTACATTTACTAAGTAGGTCATACACGAATATATTTCACTTAGATTGGTATGTCAAGGCCGTTCAATAAGAGGTTATATATGTACAGTGGAAGCTCTCGAAACCGGACACCATGTGAGGTCCCCAGGGTGTCCGGTTTAGAGAGGTCATGATGTAATTCCGATATATTATATGGGCATCAAAGGCACGTGTGTTTGTATACGTGTTTTGCAATCATGAACATACACTATCATTGGAAATAAATTACAGTGAAACCAAGCAACATTGAACAATCTGAGGTTTCCTTGGTAACGAAAATAATCCCTTTGATATCAAGTTTATCAGGCAAGGCTATGAAACGCTTAGGAATTTCGAGGCTCGCAGAAGAATTCTTACCGTTTACTGATAACTAGGCTGGTGTCTGGTGTCCAATTTAGAGCGGTTACACTGTATTAAATAACACTTTTCATAACATGTAGATATGTAAAAGGTGTACGACGACTGACATCAAATATAGCAAGTTAACAGATGACGTTATTTGCAGGATTTTTTTCTTATATTTTTTGTTTTTGAAAATAAATATCGGAGAAAAAACCGGCGAGCCCGCATTGCTAACCCTTAGAATGCGGGAAACGTAAATTTTCGTCTGCTGTTGTTTTATATTTTAGATTCATTATCAATAAAACTATGGTTTGACACCACTGTAGACTCATTTCCAAGTGTTGTCAAACCATATATTTGATGACAATAAACAATAGGGCCACGATTAATAGAATATTTGTATTCCAACGCTGACCATGGGTAGACATTGGGAAGACCCGAAACAAAAGTATTTCTTTTTGAAAAATCGGTCATATAATTATTTGAGTCTGGTCGATTTTAGCCGGGTCGGTCGGGCTATGGGGAATAGACACCAATTTTATGATGGCCCAGACGGCAACATTTAATTCAGCACCCAGTGTAAAGGTTATATTTCCACACGAATACATACCCATAATATTTTGTATCTGATCTTCATCAATCCATAGGGACAGGTTGCTTCTCGCGCAGCACTTGGCCATGAAGGTGAGAATGATGAGGACGATACTGGTCACGGAGGTCACACACATAGTCATCCTGCGGTTACCAAGGTTACCATATACACACAGGCTCACGGAAGTTACATACTTCCAATATATATACCCGTATATTGCCCGTGTTCGTGAATAATTCATTCATTTCAACGACTCAAAGTATCACAATTTAACCCTACAAGTTCACGTTTTCCACAAACTTGAATATACATGTACTTCAGGACTAATAGCATCAGACTAGAATGTTTAGTTAAAACCATACTTCAATGTTAGTTGTTTATTTTTGTTTGATGCGATGGGAATTTAATTTCATTTCCACGATGTCATATATTGATTTAAACAAGACACAGCGGAGAAAACAGAATTATTCCGATTGTAGTTAAGCACTTTCGGCTGATAGTAGTTTCCGACATGATATCAGTAGTCGTCAAGATAGCACATTCTGTGCTCCTGTGTTAAACAGATTCACACTATTATGTCATATTTGTGACTTGAGAAGTGGGGCTTATGATACATATGGCCAGTCTAGCTCCTTATTCGCTAGCACACTCTGGCTCCGTGATCAGGGTATATACTGATCGTTAGGAGTATTGCGTTTCATTGACTTATCGAACAGTGAAGACCCTGATCAGGCTGCGCATGCGCAGCCTGATCAGGGTCTACACTGGACGAAAATAACACAAGTCACAATTCTCCAGTCGCATTCATATCTTATTATATTACCAGTTGTCCTTTTTTGTAGCCCTACTTCCGGTTATGTAAGAAACATTCGCTACACTCTTCCCAGATTTAGAACACTCTGAGAACACACTCACATTCTTCGGAAGGTGGATTGAGATTTATTTTCCAGATACTCACTGAATTAATACTGGATCATCCATTTATGTATTTATAATTATTCCTATATCCACAGGTTGTGTAATCCCGTCACTTTATTACGGTAAGAAATGCTCCTTTTCGCTTCTCTTTCTCGGTGCTCGCTCGCAGGTGGTTATGGGAAGCTGTTCTGGCCACACTAGAGTTCAGCTCATGTCGTCTTAAGAGTTACGTATTCCCAACTGATGCCCTATGTCTCTAGGTAATACGACGTAGTCATCAGTTTCAGTGTCGGCAGCGATGCTTATCGGATCACCACCTGGAAAATACAACAACAAATCAATTCAGAACGAAAATATGTTACCTATGATGGATAAATGCGTGAAAACGAAATTTAGACCCGATCGACATTTAGATAAAATTATGTATGCCTTTTCACTTTTACTAAATGTCGCCTTTCAGCGGTGAAACTATTCGCGGTCTCACCGACACGAAAACAGAGTGCGAAATTTCGTGTGTTCGCCATTTACTTGTTTAAGTCGAAAGGCGCAACTCTTGAAACGACCCATAAGCCCAATTTCTCCAGTCACAACCACATATGTGCCTGTTATTGGAGACATGTGGCTTATGATATTTGCGACCAGTTTAGATCCAGCACAGCTTATTTATAATTATTATTATTTTATTATTATTATTATTATCATTTTATTATTATTATTAGTTTGTGCACGTTATTTTGGATTCCAACTTTCGTCATCGTTCATGTTACATATACTACTATCCGGGGAAATCGAAATCTGGTCGTAAACTGCAGATATAGTAAACATGCTTTAATGTCTGAGTGGTTAATTAAAACTACTTTAACGTGCTCATGTTAATTAAATTATATCATGTTTAGAAATATTTCATTGCAGTGTCCGCGGCCACCTTGAGAAGTTTGTGTAGCAGACTAATAGCTAGTGTAGCTATAAAGACGTATAAATCTCCGAATCTAGATCAGATTGGCAGCGCCAATGGTGTCGAGTGCGAGCAATATGGCGGATACACGCGATAACGTACCTCCAATTTGATGGCGAGTTATATCGATAGTTTGTTTCTTATTTCTTTCCATATTTCTTTTTATTTACGTCGCAAAGACACGAACATTAAGATGTTCTTTCCTTCGTGTCTACGACGTGTACAGACGAAACATAATAACCTGAAATGTTTGTTTTAACAGACAATACACCGCGGCCGATATCGTTACTTTTCGTCTCTTAGTGGCGTAGAAATGACGAGGCGAACTATCCATAGCGAACCACAATACATGAATCCCTAAATATATACACGTGTCATCATAATGTATGTTACAACGCGATGTTGATATGACAAACTGTGCAGTAACATTCATAATATACTAGTGGAGTATACAATGTATATGTAATCGAGGCCACTACATATTAAATTATCAACACAGCTTCAATGTATGATGATGTGTTTATGAAATAAAAATAATGTGCCACTTGTATTGATTAAATTTACTAGTTAAACTCGTTAACGTGGCTCGCTAACATAGCATCCAAGGTGTATGATCACGTGGTACTAACAACAACAACAAGTACTGAAACTTCCAGAATCCATCCGATTGAAAGTACGTATTTTTGGTTTACATTGTCTTTATTACGTAACGGATTTTGATGAAATATGGCGCATCAAACGCGTCTTGTTAAGCTGCATTTGGTGGTCTCTGTATTTTCGCCCAAACTTCTGTCGTTTTTGCGTAGAATCGATTTCCGTGTCTACTGACACGGAAATCGATTCTTTGCAAAAACGACATAAGTCTGTGCCAAACTACCTGGACCACCAAATGCATCTCGTGAATGCATCTCATAAAAATCCGTTGCATATTAAGGAAAATATCAAATAATACTTACTTTGGAGTGGGCGTGATCATTGTAACCACGTGATCATGCACCTTGGCATCTTATGAAATCAGTAAACTCGTTAAATTCCATATTAAATCATCACCCATGTTATATCATGTATACCCTAGTACATGTATATAGGCTCAGTGATACATGTTCCCCGAGTGTACGCTCGTTTGGCTTTAGGAGTCTCACATATTCTCATTCATTTGAAACAAGGCGTGAAGCTATATAGTTTGTACATAAGAAGATGTGTGATATCTCGTGAAAAATATTGACAACGTTTATGATGACATGAGTAGAAGACGTGGAAATTTGCGGAATGTTCAGAGCAAATGCGGAATTCTATTTTCGTCAACGTCATTAACCCTTTGAACCCGAAATCCCGCTATAGCGGTTTATGCAAAAAGTGCAGATCCAGATGAGCCGGCTCGTAACGAGCCGTCTCATCAGGATCTGCACTTTTTGAAAGTAATTTTAATATTTGTTAGAACAAAAACACCCCTTTTCATAAATGGACGAATCTGAAAATCATTTTGTGACCATTGGATTGATCGGAACATTAGCAGTTCCTTAGGGTTGAAAGGGTTAACAGAAAATATCACAATTTCTATAAATATTGTTCAGGGAAAATCGGGCATTTAGTTACAAAATGGCTTGTTTCATTTGTAGCAGTGACTGGGGGACTGGGGCTTATGGGAGTCATGACCAGTGCAGCTCCTGATCAAATAGCACACCACTGTAGCTAGAAACAAAAGTGCTACCCCGCTCCATACCTCTCGCGATGGTAGCAATTTAACCCTATCTCTTTAATGTAAAACATGGAAGAGTGATTTTTGCAACCCGTTATCCGGCGTGTTTGATATGTTAGCGATATAAAACTGTCAAATCTGTATCAATAAATTATTAATAAATAGCATACACATGCAAAAATTGGTTATTTTACCGTGTCAAGGTGTTTATCTGAGATTGGCATGTGTATCTTGTAAATTTGAAAGCTTCATTTCGTTCTGTTGAATGTTGAACAACAACAAGAGAAAATATGGCTTCCATGGGAAAGTTATTTCCCTGTTTTATTATTTTGGGCAATTTACTAGTTGTACATCAACGATTTTTTGTTTAAAGGTATAAACTATACAGTTTACTAAATGTTGACCTACATGCAACAGGTTTGGGTATGCACTTCGGTTGCTCACATTTTTTGAATGGGTCAAATTTTAGCCGTAGAAAACATTATCGGAGGCGAATTATTGTAGCTACACTGTAGCCCGATAACGATCTATATTATAGGAATTAATGGCCTTTTTGTGGAATTTATCGGGGTATAAACTTGGAAAAGTCGCGGGAATACTGGACGAAGGCCGGAAGGCCTCGTCCAGTATTCCCGCGACTTTTCCAAGTTTATATCCCCGATAAATTCAACAAAAATGCCATTCATTCCTTATAATTCCAGCATTTGAAATAAATTCATCAAGAAAATGTGTTTATTTTCCGTTTTCTTAAGAATTATTTTAACTGCGCCTCACGGTTACGGAAAGTAGTTCGGCGTGGGAGTTTACTGGTATATAAATTTTGAACAGAGACTTGCTACGAGCCAATCAAATGTTAGGGAATTGTGTAAATATTTTTGTGCTGGAATTATTGATTGATAAAGGTACATGCCCACTAAATGTTCTTTATATCAGAGACATCATCTGAGACATTTTCTGGCAAAATAAACATTCATTCACTATTACCCCACGTATTGATTAGCATTATTATACATTTTACATCAGACGTAAATTTCCACACTGCTATCAGGGGCGATAACAGTGTTTCCTTAAAATGTTAACGGACATTACTACCGGAAGGCCTCGTCCAGTATTCCCGCGACTTTTCCAAGTTTATATCCCCGATAAATTCCACAAAAAGGCCATTCATTCCTTATAATTCCAGCATTTGAAATAAATTCATCAAGAAAATGTTTTATTTTCCGTTTTCTTAAGAATTATTTTAACTGCGCCTCACGGTTACAGAAAGTAGTTCGGCGTCGGAGTTTACTGGTATATAAATTTTGGACAGAGACTTGCTACGGGCCAATCAAATGTTGGGGAATTGTGTAAATATTTTTGTGCTGGAATTATCAAACAATAAATACAGATAATAAATAGTAATGTCCGTTAACATTTTAAGGAACACACGGTTGTCGCCCCTGAAAATTTATGTCTGACATAAAATGTATAATATGCCAATCAATACGTGGGGTAATTGTGAATGAATGTTTATTTTGCCAGAAAATGTCTCAGGTGATGTCCCTGATATAAAGAACATTTTGTGCCTACTGAGTGGGCATGTACCTTTAATTTCTATAAAGAACATTGTGTGCCTACTGAGTGGGCATAACGGGTTTTTCATTGATGGAATTGTGAATAGTGCGGATCCTGATCAGACTGCACATGCTGGTTTGGATATACACTGGTCGTAAATCCTAGAAGCCCCATTTCTCAAGTCACAGCCACATTTATTCGTGCTTGAATGTAGAAGTCTGATTCCGGTTTGGGATCAAAGAACGATGTAGCATCGAAATGACTGCCAGATTGGCACTCGGCGAGACAATTCGGAAATTAATGCCATCACTTGTATTGAGAAGAACATGTCATAAGGTACCCGGAGATGTGTTCAACCAGCAATAATTCCAGCACAAACATATTTACACAATTCCCTAACATTTGATTGGTCCGTAGCAAGTCTCTGTCCAAAATTTATATCCCAGTAAACTCCGACGCCGAACTACTTTGTGTAACCGTGAGACGCAGTTAAAATAATTCTTAAGAAAACGGAAAATAAACACATTTTCTTGATGAATTTATTTCAAATGCTGGAATTATAAGGAATGAATGGCCTTTTTGTGGAATTTATCGGGTTCCCGCGACTTTTCCAAGTTTATACCCCGATAAATTCCACAAAAAGGCCATTCATTCCTATATTAAAGCTAGTCTCACATGTCTTGTTCTAATATAGGGAGCCATATTTCTTTTGTTTATATTTTTTCGGGCACATTGAACATTCATTGATCATTACCAGACGTGCTAATTGACAGTACATGTGTATATCATACTTTCTATAACACACGCGAATTGCCAGATTGATATCAGGGGCGAGAACCATGTTTCCTTAAAATGATAACGGAAACAACTATTTATTCCATTTATTGATTTGTGTATGTGCTATGAACAAACGTCGATAAAATATTTATTCAGGTGACGCATTTAGTTGATATAATATAAATGATTGTAACATATCCTGCCTTATTTGCATTTGAAAATAGCCTGATACAACCGCGAGTCTCTAAATGATTATATGATTATATCTGTGTAGCGGGCACTCGTAATTATTAAAACTGGTGGAATAGTTACGCAATTATACACTTATTTAAAATCCATAAGGAAAATATTTTACCTACTAGATATGAACCCAGCTTTAACCAAGAACAAAACAGGTACAATATTAATAGGTTTTGAAATTAGTAGCCGAAACCCCGGATACAGTGAAAACGGTAAACATAATGTTTTCAAAGATAATATTTCCTACCATATTTGTGGAAACAAGACGCACATTGTATCATAATTCCAGCACAAAAATATTTACACAATTCCCTAACATTTGATTGGCTCGTAGCAAGTCTCTGTCCAAAATTTATATCCCAGTAAACTCCCGAGCCGAACTACTTTCCGTAACCGTGAGGCGCAGTTAAAATAATTCTTAAGAAAACGGAAAATAAACACATTTTCTTGATTAATTTATTTAAAATGCTGGAATTATAAGGAATGAATGGCATTTTTGTGGAATATATCGGGGATGTAAACTTGGAAAGGTCGCGGGAATACTGGACGAGGCCTTCCGGCCTTCGTCCAGTATTCCCGAGACTTTTCCAAGTTTATACCCCGATAAATTCCACAAAAAGGCCATTCATTCCTATAATGAACTTACAAGTGCTTAGTTTTCAGGTTTTTTTCTGCGAACACATTTATACAAGTACATGCTATGCATATATTCATTATCAAGTATAAACAGGAATATTTTGTTTCTTTAAGAAATTGTGCATTTCAATACAATTAAATACTTACTCCCGCAATATCAACTTAGTTAGATAAGTGTACTTATCAATGTTGGTGAAATCTGCTCCAGATCTTGTCAGTTCTATGACAGTAAGTGTTAACACGGGATAACATGTGAATACGCATCCGACTGTATGTATGCAGGGGCGGATCCAGAATTTATGTCTAGAGGGGGCGTGGATTTAAATTTTCATAAAATTCAGATTATTTTTTCTGAATTTTTTCTTATTTCTCATCAAAAGTATATGTTCTTAGCACTCAGTTGAACCGTCTGGACGAGACGGTTCAAATGAGTGGTAACAACATACACATAGTGTGAGAAATAAGGAAATAATCAGATCTTTCAACGAAAAAAATTTGTTAAAATCTAAGGCTCGACAAATTTTCACTAAACTTCGTACGACTACAATGTTTGTAAGTGCAAAATTATGATCGTTTGTAAATTTCACATTAGCAATGTTTTCTTGTAAACAATTATTGGATTTACATTTATTGAGCAGAGGCTGCATATGCAGCCTATGCTCAATAAATGTAAATCCATCAATTGACCTTTCCACACGATCCTAAATGTGCACTCACGAACATTTTGGTCGTACGAAGTTTAGTGAAACGGGCCCCATGTATACACGAATATACCAACTATAATATGCATACAAAGTAATATTTGCTCATGTGCAAGTTTATATCGAGTGTTTCCTTAATCCGTACCAATATTGTCTTACACGAATTGTGTACTTATTGACTTAAACATCACGTGATATATATATATAGTTTTAAAGGCACTGTGTCTCAGATAATGCCATCTTGTGTTTTTTTTGCTTTATGTACAATACATGACATAATTATATCAACCAATAGCACCAATTTATTCGATGAAATTTCAAAAACATATGTTATATTGAAGTACATATATATGATATTAGTAGCTGTGCGAAACAGGGGAGATAATTTGGTTAGGCATAAGTTGGCAGTGTCGCTGTATAATATTACAGTAAGAAAATATTTTTTTAATTTATTTACTTTTTTGTTGTGGAATAATCATACTATACTTCTTTGTAGACGCTAGTGAATTTAATTTAAATAAAATAAAGTTTTAAACCAACATTGCAAAACATGTTTATAATACTGAAAAATAACTAGCCTTGCAAACATTAGTTTACCAATCCCCGATTTTTTTCCAGGCGACTTATAGGTACAATTGGGTTCAGAAATATGAGATAATTATACACGTGCATTATTTTCCGAATCTGTTTCATCACTATCTATACATAGCCGATAATGACTGACTAACCATGTACTATCGTGGAGCGAGACAGTGCCGCCTGTATGGTACCGCCCGTACCCGTGTTATCTGTAATGGCCATGTCTGCTCGCGATGCAAACCACACACACACGTGTTTGAGTTGCTCATATATCTCACTTACATGTACATGTATTATTCAGGCCGTACATTATTAATATAGCAAATCAAAGTACTGAAAGTACTGCCACCTATAGCATATTTCACCAAAATTGCAACGTATACTGTTCTTGCTAAGTACACTTTGAGGGAAGAATTTTCAATGTATGGATACATTTATTAATTGTTATTATACTGAATATATTACATTTTCACAGCCATTTTGGCTGTGATAATGTAATAAATTCAGTATAATAAGTATGCATACATTTAATAATCAAATATATGCAGTCGTTAGTTCTATATGGGGAAAAATAAATGATGACTCCCTCAAAGTATACTTAGCTAGATAAGAGTACTTTGCAATGTTGGTGAAATCGGCTACTATATCGGAAATATTATTTCCAAAATATATAAAATACATCTTAATGGACAAGGGAAAACACATACTGTGTGAAATACCAACATGATTCTGAATTAGAATACTATAAACGGATACACCGGTTTTGATGATGTGTAATGCATAATTGAGAATTCTAAGTCCAAAAGAGGGAGATAGTCTATGACCCGGTGGTCAAGTCAAAAATGTGCATCGGCAGACCACAAGTAAGCCATACTTGGCCAACTTGGATGAAAATAGCGATGGAGAATCGACTAAATCGAAGGCATCGGGTAACCTTTTTATAATAGCTCTGCTCTGGCAAAATACTATAATATGTGACTTTCACGTATTGTTCATGTTACGAGCTGAGGGAATAAAGGTACAGAGTATATAATAAGGTTATCTGGTCAGCGCAATCGGTAACAAGTGTCCTATTCACAAATGCCGCCCGGGTTCGATCCTCTACCGGTGCAGTATGCGAGACGGAAGGTGGTAGCCAGATCAGACAAGTGAGTATTCTCCTGCTACTCAGGTTTTCTCCCATATTAAGGACAACGAAAGCCTGTTTATAAGTGCTCTTATGCTTTTTTGTAATCATTGTAAAATAAGATAAACGTATGTTATCTAATTACAATTTACATCAATTTTGGGTATGCAATCAGTGTAAAATAATTAGAGCTAGCATTAAATATTTAGAGCTAGCTCTAAATGATTTAGAGAGCTCTTCAAATGATTTGGAGCTAGCTCTAAATATTTAATGTTAGCTCTAAGTATTTAGCTCTAAGTAACTAGAGCTAGCATTAATTATTTAGAGCTAGCATTAATTATTTGAGTGTATGTAGATTTGGCGTTGTATACAACACACGCCTCGGGTGAGGCCCAAACCCAAAACCATTGCACTGAATCAACGATACGACACACCCTCCACCGGGCCATTACGCTCCACATAGTGATCGTGATAATTATGATGCAATTCAGATTTCGCCAATTTTCTCCGCTGACACGAAGTGGCATTTGATTCCTTTAGACCATCCGGCCGGAACGGGCTCTTGTTTCGTCACGGCTCGTACACGTGATCGAGATAAGGAACCCCTGGAGATTACTACTAATCCGATAAGATTCCATATTTTCAAAAACAGTTAAAATGTTAACCGAGGTCAGTTTTGAAATCGTAGATAGTGTTTGTATGTTGCCATAAAAACGTAAAAGATGAAACGAAGATTATCGAATATCTTTCATACGCATATGTACAGGGGATCTTATATGTGGCTGTGACGTATGGTATTGTGACCAGTGTAGATCATGATCAAATAGTACACTCATGTAGCCTGATAACGATATTGTTATAAGCATCATGGGTGTTTCATTGATGGAATGGCGAACAGTACAGATCCGTGTAAGAGGATTTGTCCAAAATGTGTGGGCGAAACCATTCAATCCTATTAGTCCCGTCACGACCACATATTAGTGATGATTCAATGTGATATTTACTAATCGAGTTTACTGATTAGATATGCGAATAAACGAATTGAATTGAATTGATTAGATATGCCGAGTTTCGTATGAAATCGGTCAAAGAGTTTAATAAATATCATATTAACCCTTTGAACCCGAAATCCCGCTATAGCGGTTTATGCAAAAAGTGCAGATCCAGATGAGCCGGCTCGTAACGAGCCGTCTCATCAGGATCTGCACTTTTCATTAGCATATCACAGTCCATTCCAGTTCCTTAGGGTTGAAAGGGTTAAGTTAACAGTAACGTTATAATCTATGTATTCCCTACGCATACCATTGTATATTGAAGCGGCACTGGTCACATGTAACGGTCTGATTTGCATATTATTACACTAATGTAGTATTATGTTAACGTACTACGTTATTACACGGTCAAAGCCCATTTTGCACAATAAATAAGAAAAGCATGATTCTTGGATGCATTGCTGGACGAATTCTAGCGAAAGTTTAATGTGACGGTTCAAGATCAGGCTGCTGTTTATTTTTCGACACTCGGTTCGACGAGTGTCGAAAAATAAACAGCACGTCTGATCATAGTTCGCACCTTTCATCTTGAAGTGACTTTTATACGGGCAATTAAATAAATAAGGTGTTATAAACACAACGTATAGTGATCCGCACTCTGACCCACCATTTGAACTTGTTCCGGTGCGACATTTTGATACGTGGAGTTCATCAAACCCGCATTCTAGCACGCGCCTGTTGTAGATGGCGAATATCAAAACGCTCAATATTTTCACCTCCTACATTTTCATTGGACCCTCACAGAACCAGGCACCATGGGAGGTCCTCAGGGTCTCCGCTTGATTTTTTGCAGGAGATTGCAGGGATTCTGTTTACATTGCCGGCTGACCGACACTGATGTCCAAAATCACAGGCACTTTATAGTATGAACGACAAAAGCCTCTTTAAATCATACCAAATTTTACTTCGATATTGAATATCAACAAGGTAACGGAAGCGGTACTCTTGTACATTGGGCCCGGCTCTGTAATTAAGTAATTGTAACGCCTTCGTGCGCGTTACAATTACTAGATTAGCAAGCCAGTCCCAAGGTAAATAATCCACTTCCGTTGGTTGAAACGATGGCGAGTGTCGATTTAAATTGTCTGTTGTCGTTCATACCATTCATTACCCTGTATTGAAATTAACTGAAACGTTTCAACGATTTCCATACATTCTCTTATTATTTGAAGAATAGGCTAGCCAACCGCCCTGCCAACCGATATTTTTCATAAACATTTCACAGAACAATCGTCGGTTCTTGCTTGCTCAACACATGCAAACTATTTAGCAAACTGTGCCATCTTTCTCATTTAAAATTGGGTCAGATCATCAGTCGTAAGATTGCCCCAAAATTAACATCGACAATCAATTATTCAGACAAAGGTATAATAGTCTTATAACTTGTATTCTCACGTTGATATCATAATTGTATCGCCTGAAAACCAGTGTAAACAGCATTGTGTAGCTTTGCAGAAAAAACAATCACCGTTCGCTTCTTGGAAAACATCGTATTTATATAATGTATTATATTTATAAAACAACTCTGAAATAACATAATGGGAGCACTCGATTGTAAGCCCCCGCGCGACTTTTGACGTTGTAAACAACTTGTGGACAGAGTTAAAGAATGTTTTCAGAAAATTTTACTAAAATGTTTACCTTGGCGATATATTCTTCACACTGGCATGGAAACTGCAAGCACCTGAATGACTTAGATGTGTTCGTTGCAAAATCGGATCAATTGAATGCGTTTAATTAACAGGTATTTTCATATGTCCGATAAACTGATTGTCCGGATAATTGGTATGACCCCTGTACATGTAAATCAGGCATATGCCCATTCTGAAATGTATTGGCGTACTTTGAAATCATGAACATACATAAACATCTGAGATAAATGATCAAGAACCCAATCAAATATAAGATCACCGAGGTCGCCTTGGTGTCCGTTTAGAGAGGTTTCACTGTACAATATTCCATTGAAACTAAGGTACAGTGGAATCTCTCTAAACCGGACACCCTAGGTAGGGTGTCCGGTTTAGAGATGTTCCACTGTAAATCAGACATATGACTATGCCAAGGTATGCGGCTGTGCTTCGCGAACTGGAACATGCATTATCATCATAAATATACACAAATAAAACCCATAAAATTAAGGATACATAGACTGCATGTGTGACCGGTTTAGAGACGTTCTACTGAAAACGAACAATGCTCTTTTGAAGTGGTTAGTGGAAGTCTCTTATGCATCAGCACCCTTCTTCTACTGATGCCTTCATTTGTAATTAGAATGATGTGTAGGCTGCGCTTATAATTTGTGAAAACGTCGTAGCAAAATAGAGACACGCCATCTGAGTTTGTACCTTTGGACATCTCCGTAATTTCATGAAATACGTTTACAAAATTTACAATATTTTCCGTAAATGGCGTCAAAAGTTGACAAAATTTCAGATTACATGCGGAATAATGTTCCGCATGTATTCTGAAAGTTTTGTCAACTTTTGACTTTATTTATGAAAACTTGTAATTTTTGTATAAACATATTTAATGAAATTACGCAGATGTTCAAAATTACAAAATCACGTGGCGTGTCCCATTTGTAAAACCGTCGTAGCAAATATTGGTACATGCGGTCGTGTACGTGGAGACGTTACTTGACGTGATCTGTACATTCTCCAGTATGTATACGTCTCCAGTGGATATAGGCCGCGATGTATCGTCTTGTAATACAGTGTAACCTATTTTAACCGGGCACGCACAAATCATGCATATCTTTATGTTGACGGGTTTCACCGTTCGTAACGAACGATGAAACCCGTCAACATAAAGATATTCTGCTAATAATTCCCGTCCTTGATTACAAAGCGTAAAAATAAGTCCCGTACAACGTCTGGGATACAATGGAGCCCCTTACATTCGGACAATCTAGGGACCTCCCATGGGGTCCAGTTTAGAGAGCATCTGCTCCACAAATAAAATGTATATGTATTTGCGAACTGACGATATAGCTCGCGATGTATTTCTTTTAATATAACGAAAATGGTCCCAATCAAATGTACACGTGTTTGCAAAATGACCTCGAGGTATTGTCTTTTAATACGGCAAAAGTGGTTGTTATCATATGTCTTTGCTAAATGATGTTCTGTGTCAATTCTGGCGCCGTATATTTTGTATTAATCTAAGATTTCGTGTTCGATATACTGAACGCTGACTATAGTTTGCCGGAACAATATTCTTGTTCTGCCTTACACAGTCGCTGCTCAAAATGTATCAAGTACATGATTAGTAAAAAGTAGTTTAATTGTAGTTTTGTATAATATTTCTGAACCCAATTGTACCCAATTGTAAAAAAAACAGTGTCGAACAAAAAGTTACTATTTTACTATTATTGGAATAATTAAACGGGTGCCTTTTATGGAAACATCTTTTTAGATATGGTATAGTATGATCATTTCACAAACAAACATATTTCACAAATGTTCCTGACTTGTACAGCGAATATATTAAACTATGACAAAGTTATCTCCCATATTTATAATAGTTTTTGATAGTATAGTGGAAGCTCTCTAAATGGGACACACTGGGAGGTCACCAGGGTATCCGGTTTAGAGAGGTTCCATCGTAATTAAGCACTCGATGGCCAATTTTTGTCATTTGCTGTTATGAAGAGACAGGACAATCACACAAATTACATTGAAACCCATCTTAATTAGACACAATGGGGTGCCTAGGGTGTATATCGTTGAATGATTTGATGAATGTCATCGAATAAAATGGTGTGGTTGATTGATATACAGTAGAACCTCTCTAAACCAGACATGCAGACAGTCTGTGTATCCTTAGTGTTATGGGTTTAATTTGTGTATATATATTATGACACTGTCTGTTCCAGTTCGCGAAGCGCAGCCTCATACCCTGGCAAGTCATATGTCTGATTTACAGTAGAACATCTATAAACCACACACCATGGGGACCAGGGTGTCCGATTTAGAGAGGTTCCACTGTAAACGTATGTCATGTACTGTGTATGAAGCATATATTGGATATTTGAGACATCAGAGAGTGGGAGAGAGGGGGATGGAGGGAGAGACAGAGAGCGCGATGGGGACAATGAGATACATGTACATGAGGAACATGTGCGTGTCACACACATACACGAAGACATCGAGACAAAACAAAGGAGATGAAGGACAGACAAAGACGACAATGGAGAAATAATAAAATAGAAAAAAGGATAATACATGAGAGAGAGAGAGAGAGAGAGAGAGAGAGAGAGGGGAGAATTGCAAGGAGAAAGAGAGTGTAGGAAAGATAAAAAGGAGAGTGGCAGAGAGTGCGCGATAGCTAGAGAGTGAGCCATGAGATAGACGATACAAATGAGTGAGACACATACACGAAGAGGGACACAGAGACGACACAAAAGAGATACATGTGAAAATATGAAAATATCGACACAGTGACAAAGAGACAAATACGCATCTACGCATAGCATGGATGGTTTCGGAAACCTCTTGCATACAAACATGAAAGTAAAACAAACACTTTGCCTATGTGATACCATCTTTCTTGCCAATACGATGGTGTGATAGCGATTATGTAGCTCAAAATCGCTGTATCGGTGCAGAACTAATGAACAGAATGATACATCTCTCTGAGATAATCAAACTTACCGCATAGGTATTTTCGTCGACGAAAATGGTTTGCTACACTGTGTGTAATGACGTCAAAAGCAGGCGAACATTTCCGAGCATTAGGTCAGTAACTTTTACCACCTTTCAAAAAAATATTTTAAACGTTTCTTGACTTTACAAAATCATCTGTCGAGAATACCAGTCAGCGTATAGTCTTACTTACAAGTCAGGTTATCCCATAAAACGGTTGGAATATTGCATTGAGGAATACTCCTACTCGAAGACATAGTATTATTCCAGTATTAATAGTTCCATCATATCTAATATACACATACGTTACCAGACAATCGCAGAACACTTCACCTGAGAGATACAGTGAGCATGTTCACCAGTAAATGAACAATTTATATCGCGTGTGGGAAACCGTACCTGTCTCCCGCCTCTGCGATACCAACCACACGCCAATCAGTTATTATGAGTTCTTCTGAAGCATCAGCACTGTTTCGGCGGTTGTATTATTACATGGTGTATCCAACCCGGAGTGGGTAGAGGAGTTTGCAGGCAAGGGCTTAGGGTGTTCGGGAATCTCGAGTAAGGAGTCTGATTTTGAAATATGGAATCCTTTTTACCGAGACGCTGACGAGACCTCTTGTTGTTTTGTATGTAAATTGTTAGGTAAACTATACAGACGGTACAATAATGTTGATGTTGTCTTGGAGTATGGTGTCCTCAATGCTGTCCTGGTACAGTGAAACCTCTCTAAACCGGACACCCTGGGAGGTCCCCATTGTGTCCGGTTTAGAGAGGTTTCACTGTAAATTAGGCGTATGACCATTCTTAAATGTATTGGCGAGCTTTGCAGTCATGAGCATACATTAACATATGATCAAGACATCATCAAAAATAAGATCACAGAGGTTGCAGGATATGCACTGTTGGCTATTCCATCAATGAAATACTCGCCATGCTTCTAACAAGGAATATAGAGCGTTATCAGGCTACAATAGTGTGCTACTAGACCAGGAGCTACACCAGTCACAAATCACACAAGCCCCCATCTCTCCAGTCACATACACCTTTTTATAATATGATTTAAACCCATAAATATACTATATCACTATTTATAACCAGAAAACAATTAGTGAATAAAAACCAGTTACTGTGTATGAATACAATGTATATGACATTAAAATGCATGTATGAACTGTTAGTACTGACTTATCTTTACGTATATTATTTGTCTGTTTCGCGAACGTTTGCTCAATACACTTTTAAGAATTCTGACATTCCAATTTAGTATTTTACCCTTTCAACACCACAAGCCTGTACAATGGTATTGGCAAATAGTGTAGATCCAGATGAGCCGGCTCGTGACGAGTAATTTTAATATTTTTAAGAATAAAAATAACACCCTTTTCATAAATGGACTAGTCTGAAAATCATTTTGTGACGGTTGGATTGGTTGCAAAATTAACATATCAAACTCGATTCCAGTTACTTGGGGGTGAAAGGGTTAAATACATATGGATTTGACAGATGTAAAACACAGAAAATCGGGAATTAATTGTAGCAACTCTGTATTGCGAATATCAATTATATTTTCTTACATCTTGAATAACGGAAACAAACTTATATGAGTGCTATTTTGTTGTTTTTACTGGACAAATTATTTTTTTGAAATTTACTCTTGACTAGCAAATTCTTAAAGTGGTTTTTCACAATTTCATTGTCGATAATGATCAGACTGCTCCGATGCGTTAATTTTCCTGGCTCATGCCAATTTCAACCCCTATATGTGTATAATCACAATTAAATAATATTAAATAACACGAAAACGGCCACACTGTATCAACAGAACATTTTCACTCGAACGTTGTATCCATATTCCAAACTTGACTGAAGCGTGCTGTAGCAAATCCATACATCAGTATGAGACCAATTGTGTTTTGGCATTATGACGAGACTGCAACATTCTCATAAACATAACACTAAAACACCTGCGAGCTTTAATTTGAGCTGTCTATGTGAGATTATGACTTATTGTATTGTCGAGTTTCGCCGATGTTTCGTTCGAAAATCACCCGTAGTTTCTGTAAATCAACTCAGAATTTGGCGAAAATCGCAGAGCAGGCGCGGAATTCAATTCCGCGCCTGCTCTGAGATTTTCGCCAAGTTTCGATGTCGTTTACAGAAGATACTGACAAACACCCTAATCCATATCACTGTGATCCCGGCGTATGATAATGATGGGTATATCATGGGCATGGGTATTTAGGAAGTGACTTGTTATCACCATCCGTGTGCATTTAATGTAGGCATTTTGTTCTGTTGAAATAATTGTTATCAACCAAGTGTGCAGTTATTGCACACATCTGTTCTGTTGAAACAATTGCGGTTATATTAGAATGCACTTATGCATAGCGTATTTTTTTGTCTTTGCAAAACCTTAGCATCGCCGGCGTGAACTCTCGCTTCGTGCAGCTATGTACTGCCGCGATACGATAATGCGCAATGTATGTTCATAGTCGTTGGTATCCGCATTCTGGGCACATAATCGTATCTTATCACAGGAAAACATTGTTATTACGTGTTGTAACCCATTTCATAAATGTGATATGACACACGTGTAATAACACCTGTTGCGAATTTGATTGGCTGGCCGCATCTCCCTAATAACGTATTCGTATTATGCACCACCGTTATGCCAAACGAATAAAACGAATACGTTCCAAATGACATAACATATGGCGCGACAAAGCAACGATGTTTTCACTTTGACGAAATCCTATTTTCTCTTTCACTCTATAAATATCACGCAATATGATTGGCTGATGGTCATACATTACAGGTATATCATTGTTGATGAACGGTTATTTCAATATATATTCCTACGCCAATACTAAGTTTCAGGTCGGTCAATTTACTCTGCCACATAATGACCGACCAAAACATGGGGTAACTCACATAAAATGTCCCAAGTGGCATTCTGGTATTATTGTCAAAGACACAGCTAGCTTGCATATGAAACGTCCTGGTCCGAAACGCCCTGGTGACCTGGTCCGAATGTTGCATGGTCCGAAGCGTACTACGACGAAATTTGTTTGAAAATATATCACCGTTGATCACGTTTCATATGTTTTGGCAGTCTTAGATCGTTCACACAAACAGAAAGTATGTATCCTGTGTAATCTTGCATCTCAAATGGTAGTATATCACGAATGATTATACTATTTATCACAATATTTATCAACATCAGAAAGTTTGACAGGCAGCTGCCATTGAAATATTGTTGCTAAGACGACGACGAATTTATTGCTTTTAATATTGAAATATAATGAAATCAGCAACATAAACGTATATTGCTAATATCTTGTAATTGTATTGGAACTATTTTCTTCATAGAAAATATTATTTGTGTGATCCGTCCGGAATGACCTGCTCAACCAGCTTGCAATCCGGTACGATTTTCAACTAGACTCGATACAGTTTGCAAAACAGTAAAGGAGTGCATTAGAAATAGGTTAACCGCATTGTAATTTTGAATTTGCGGCGTATATTAGAAAATGATAGGTCGGAACACATGTTTAATGGCTCCGCTACCGCGTCGCCATTAAACAGATTTTCCGACCAATCATTTTCTGATATACGCCGTGAAAATTTCAAAATTACAATACAGTTAACCCTATATTCTCATGCACTCCATAAATATAACGCAATATGATTGACCGATGGTCATACATTACAGGTATATCATTGTTGATGAACGGTCGCAAATTATTTCAATATGTATTCCTAAGCCAATACTATTAAGTTTCAGGTCGATCAATTTACTCACATACCAAAGTACCGACCAAAACGTGGGATAAATCACATAAAAATGTCCCAAGTGGTATTCTGGTATTATTGTCAAAGACACAGCTGGCTTACATCTGAAACGTCCTGGTCCGAAACGTCCTGATTACATGGTCCGAAGGCCGCATGGTCCGAAGTGTCCGTCGAACAATTATTGCAAATATGTCACCGTTGATCACGTTTCATATTTGTTTTGGCAGTAATAGATCATTCTAATGCACTCTATAAATATCACGCAATCTGATTGGCTGATGGTCATACACATTATTTCATTATGTATTCCTACACCAGTAGTAACGGCGTACATTAGAAATAGGTTAACCGCATTGTAATTTTGAAATTTGCGGCGTATATCAGAAAATGATAGGTCGGAAAACATGTTTAATGGCTCCGCTAGTGCTTCGCCATTAAACAGATTTTCCGACCTATCATGTTCTGATATACGCCGCAAATTCCAAAATTACAATACATTTAACTCTATATTCACACAAAACAGAAAGTATGTATCCTGTGTAATTCTGAATCTCAAATAGTAGTATATCACGAATGAATAGACAAGTTATCACACTATTTATCAACAACATGCAGTTTGACAGGCAGCGGCCATTGACATTTTGTTGCTAAGAGATCGCTCCGGAGGGACATTAAAAGCGCAAAGTAGTAAATGAGGCAATTATAATCATAATGATGCATTTATGCTTTTATTATTGAAAAATAATGAAATCAGCAACATAAGTGTATACACATTCATGCAAAAATTGATAATATCTTGTAATTTTATTGGAACTATTTTCGTCGTAGAAAATTATTTGAGTGATCCGTCCGGTACTCCGGTACGATTTTCCAACTAGGCTCGATAAAATTTGCAAAACAGTAAATGAGTGCATTGGAAATAGGTTAACCGCATTGTAATTTTGAAATTTGCACCGCCATTAAAAAGATTTTCCGACCTATCATTGTCGAGCCCGCTTGTAACCGTAAGTCGGATTGGCTTGAAACTTTATATGTTTATTTGTCATCATCCATATATTCATTGTCTGTCCCATGCATGCAGCTGCTGTGCGCAATGTCAACTGAGTTAGAAGTTCACCTGGTTTGTAAGGCAAAAATATTTAAAAAAAAATTCAATAACTCACCAACCGCTTCACAGAATTTGATAATATTTGACCACAATACAATACAATTACAATACAGTTAACCCTATATTAAACGTCATTAGCAGCGTCGGTGATTCAGTAAAATCACTACAATTGTTAAAATGCGCTGCCGTTTGGTAATATGAAGTGCTTACAAAGAACTGGAACCTATAACATGCCATATATAGAATCAGTTTATTGCTAGTATTAAAACTATTTTTCTCTGTGGAGATTTTCAACTCGATGCGAAAATAGTCATTGGCGTCTTCTCGCTGAAATGTATAGAATACCTCCAAGTGTTCTACTAGTTGGAGGGTGAAGTCATGTGATAAACAGAATCTCAAACTCGTTTCCATTTAATATGAAATTTATGAAACTCATCAGCAATTGTATGCACCTCGCCAGAGGCTCGGTGCATAAATTGTGCGTGACTCGTTTCATAAATCTCCTATCAAATGGAAACGAGTTTGAAATCCTCTATATATATCGACGACCCTTTTGTATCTATTGTTTGTTCCACATTTTTTTACTGCCGACCTACTTTTGGCTTTGGCCATTGACCACATTAAATTCCATAATATCTAAACTTAGATACTTTTGCGTAAATAGCAATAAAATCTCACTCATAGTTGTTAAATATTAATTTTATTGGGAAAGTATCTTTTCTTTTCGATATTAACAAGTGGGCTAAAATAGACCTTTAAAAATAATTTTTGAATTTGTATTGAGCGATTTTAAAAATGTAATAAAACCAGGTTTCTGAGTCATTCCAAATGCTTTCGTTTTTCGACCTCCTCGTCACTCTCCAGCTCGTTTTTTTGCCCCATGTTAAATTTCTACAGAAATAAATTGTTTTTGTTTGTTATCGATAAAACGTATTCATACATTCGTTTCTCATAAACATGAGGTTGTTGGCAAGATTGAGGTAGGAGCATTGGAAAGAGACTATTGGGAACGAATCAAGAAGCAGTAACTGTATGGAACGCCAAATCTACATAAACTAAATTAATTAGAGCTAGCACTAACTATTTATAGAGCTAGCTCCAAATCATTTGAAGAGCTCTCTAAATTATTTGGAGCTAGTTCTAAATACTTAATTCGAGCCCTAATTATTTACAGCTAGCAATAAGTATTTGAGTTTATGTAGATTCGGCGTTCCATACAACTGCCATATGTATACATTCTCGGGAGTAAATGTACAATAGCAATTCGGGTGCTAGACTGGCCACAAAGGCCATATATATGCTCCATTTCCCAAGTCCATCATAAATCCACGGATTGTGAACGCTGAATATAATATGGTTAACTTAGAGCTGCTGGTTTCCACATAATATAAAAAAAATACTCTTTAACCACAATAACAGATCAACTGTGAGTACGTCAGGAATGCCGGGAATACTTCACCGCGTCTTCCGCAGTAAACGTCACCTATAAACGTGTTTTGGGCTGATTGCGTGTCTCACGTCATACCGTTCGCATGGGGCTACGGTATTTACTGTCTGTTCCACGTTTTGCTGCCGACGAACGTTTGGCTATTAATCACATTAAATCTTAAACATATTTAAAAGTAAGTACTTTTTTATCAATAACAAAAAGTTACCATCCCCAAAAAAAATTATTTGATGAAATTCCACAAATATTGATTTTATTGCGAAAAAACGATTTTCCTATGGGAATTTAACATGGGGAGTCAATTTCCAAAAATTTCCGTTTTTGGAAATTGACTCCGAAACCTGATGTAATTAAGAAAACAAAAGTTAGATTTTGAAATTCGCGGGGCTACGGTACTTAGTGTTGTATCTGTAGCCTATTTCATCAACATTGCAAAGTATACTTTACTAGCAAAGTATACTTTGAGGGAGTAATCATTTATTTTTCCTGAAATGCATTATTTCATATAGAACTAACAAATGCATATATTTCATGATTAAAAGTAAGCAGAATTATTATACTGAATTTATTACATTATCACAGCCAAATTGGCTGTGATAATGTAATAAATTCAGTATAATAAAAATTACTAAATTTATCATAAAATTGAAAATTTCTCCCTCAAAGTATACTTTGCTACTAAAGTATACTTTGTAATGTTGATGAAATAGGCTACTGAAGTTGGTTGCTCAAATGTGGCTCAAATGTGGCTGTGACTGGAGAGACGGTGTTTATGGTTCTTGCGACCCGTGTAAAGCCAGATGAGACCGTGCATCCGCCGATAGAATACGTGAACTGCGTAGATCTGTTACTACATTTAAGACATTAAAAGCCATACTATTGAACATTTTTCCAACGAGCTCCCAAATCGGAGATTACACGTGTGGGGCGCCATTTGATTGGATAGCCATTTCCCGCGATGTGTCAAAATCCACTACGACATCCCCCGTCACGCTATTATTAGATGTCAGCCAATGAGCGTCGCGATGTAATAAGGTTGCACGTTATGTAAGAATGTTACCAAATTTCCCCGCTTTGCGAGCTCGACCATCTATCCGAGAATATTTGACGTTTTTCAGACGATATATAGATGTTTGATTTGCATTGGCGGTTCATGTCCATTACATTAATCTAAATAAACAATTTGGGACCTTGTAAATTCGTACTTATACGTGTAACTCGCGGGAGGTGACGTAAATTGTATGTTGGTAACAATGCACCCAAACCACCGGAGATTCCGAAATAATCCAAAGCACCGAAATGGGAACCGTTCTTCAGGAACCTGTGCTCCGGCATGGTTTAAAGCACAAATCAAATATACAAAATTAGGCTGATGGCTTGATCATTCTAATATGGCCGAGATGGCAACTGCATGCGCCGTATAGAGTAGAATAACATGACATGTATATGTCATACAAGTACCCCATCACATTTAGGAAGCCAATCCGTTTCAATCAAATGACCATCAGGGGACAACTAGTCCTTAATGCGTTCCATGTGACGTCAGTAATGTAGCCGTGACAATATGGGCGTCACATGGAATAGGTGATAACGTTTTCCAACTGTTTTGATACAGACTATGTGGTCGAATATTTAAGCAAATAATGACTATTGAAATATCGTATTGCTCAAGAAAATAATAGGTTAAATTCAAAGGTCAACTTGTGAATGCATGTACTACAGTTTGTTAATTTGTGTTTGTAGACACACAAGCGAAAACGTACTTAACATGGGCATGGACCATTCATCCTTCGTCCCAGACATGGGTTGACATTTTCCAATATGGTCAGTGGTGATCATCATGTCTTGGACTTTGAAATACAACTTTTATTTTGGCTATTCATTTTTATACACATAGATCCAAAGAACAGTCATTCCAACGTGTTTATATACATCAAATATTTACATTATCATTAATTTATAGTTCGCCCTACTTTCTAAGCCAATCGCTGGGCAGCATTGTGCTCCACTTATTTCACATATTGCAACGTATAACCACAATAAGTTACATATTACCAGATTTAATGACTACCTGTTCGACAGGAAATGAACAATCAATACTCGGAAGGGACATTGCATTGTACACCTGGTTGAACTGTAAGTATGTTATTGTTCACATATTGGATTTTTCAGGAACTAAATGTTGCGGTCGCTAGCGCTCCCTCGCATTTAATTCCTTAAACATCCAAAATGTAAACAATAACGTATACACACAACGTATATACAGAGGCCATACAGGGGTCATACCAATTTACCGGACAATCAATTTATCGGACAAATGAAAATAGCTGTTAATTAAACGCATTCATTTGATCCGATTTTGCAACGAACACATCTAAGTCACTCAGGTGCTTGCTGTTTCCATGCCAGTGTGAATAATATATCGCCAAGGTAAACATTTTAGTAAAATTTGCTGAAAACATTCCCCCCAACTATGTCCACAAGTTGTTTACAACGTCAAAAGTCGCGCGAGGGCTTGTATCTGACACTGCGCATGCGCATAATTTGAGGCCCCTATAGAGTTTGTCAATACTCTGTTGTGTGAAGTATGCAGACGATACAATGCATTCCTCCAATATCATTGTCAGACTGTTTAATACACAATGTACAACACAGAGCAGATAGGAAGGAATGCGAAAATGTATCATGATAGAAAAAGAACGAAGAGCTACTTATCCACAAAAACAAATAACAATTGTTTCAAGGCCAAATCGCCCCAAGCCATTTCGGACCCACACCATTTCGCACCCATATTAATTCGTGGGTAAAATCGACAGGTGCGAAAACACCAGTGTACGAAACGATCAGAATTTCCTTTATGGGCCTCATTACCGCGGATTTTTCTACCAAATTATGACGTCATTGCAGAGTTGTTCTATAAATACAATAAATTCTATAAATACGATGAAAAGCGAATGGTGATTGTTTTTTCTGCAGAACTACACAATGCTGTTTACATTGGTTTTCAGGCGATAACATTATGATTTTAAGGTGAGAATACAAGTTATAAGACGGTTATACATTTGTCCGGATAATTGATTGTCGATGTTAATTTTGGGGCAATCTTACGACTGATGATCTGACCCAATTTTAATTGAGAAAGATGGCACAGTTTGCTAAATAGTTTGCATGCGTTGAGAAAGCAAGAACCGACCATTGTCATAAAAATCATAAAAAAACTGCCATTTTTGTCCGATAATCTAGAGGATCCCTGTATACACATTACTGGTTGGTTAGTGGCTAGCGGTTTTTAGTAGTATGGAACTTTTTGAATCGTCATTATTTGCACTGTTCGCCATTCCACCAATTAAAGACCCGTCATGCTTATAACACGCAATATAGATGGTTATCAGGCTACAGGAGTGTGCTATTTTATCAGGAGCGACACTGGTCACAAATCCCATAATCTCCATTTCTCCAGGCACCGTCGCATATAACGAGTGGCCGCAAAGATAACCAGCGGTTTATTTTCCCCAAAGACTCGCCGATCCAATTACTGTCTGTTACACGTTTTGCTGCCGACGAACATCTGGCTATTAAACACATTAAATCTATTCATAATTGAATTTTAAATGTAAATACTTTTTCATTAATAACAAGAACAACAACAAAATCACCATCCCCAAAAGTTTGTATTTGGTGAAAGTCCATCTACTGTAATATTGATTTTATTGCGAAAAAAAGTTCCTATGGGAATTTAACAATGGTGCCAAAAATAGATTTTATTTTATTTTAGTTACATCATTTCCAAACTGTCAGGCAAGGTTTCAGCGTCAATTTCCATTTATTTTTTGTTTTTCGACTCTCTTTGTCTCCAGTTCCTTTTTGCCCCAAGGTAAACTCCTACAGGAAAATAGTGGTTTTGCAAAGTTCCTCAAATCCAAAAAAAAAATGGGCGGGGGGTGACTTTGTTTCAGATGAAAAAGTAGTTAAAATTTGATGTACGTCATAGCCAAAAGCACGTTGACACGCCATGTTATTTTGTACCTTCGGAAATCTGCGTAATTTCATGAAATACGTTTACAAAATGTACAATATTTTCCGTAAATGGCGTCAAAAGTTGACAAAATTCTCAGAGTACATGCGGAATTATATTCCGCATGTATTCTGAACATTTTGTCAAGTTTTTACTGTATTTATGAAAAATATTGTAAATTTTGTAAAATGAATTATAGAAATTACGCAGATGTCCGAAGGCACAAAATCGCATGGCGTGTCTGATATGAGGAACGGAGAGTAGTCGCCGACTCTCGTGTTCAGATTCAGTTTTACATGAATGCACTTAGTAAGCGCTGGCGAGGCACCAGTGGTGTATTCCAACCATAGCTTTGATGTTTTCTCCCAGACTAATCATTTACAGCAGCTATTCGTCTTATGTTGCTTATGCAATTAGGCAAATCTATACTGATATTTATTGACCAATGGGGGATCGTAGTTAGTTATTTCTCATTACAAATCTATTTATATAAATCCGGTCCTATGGTTTATTTTAGCGTTTATTTCTCACTGAATATTGCACAACTTAAGACTGCGAACAGGGTAGACTCAGATCAGACTGCACATCTGTGCAGTCTGATCTGAGTTTACATTGTTTGCAATAAAAGTAACAAGTGTCAAAATATGAACTGGCAAATAATGCAGTTTCGGATCAGACTGTGTATATATGTAGGATAAAATGGATCAATTATAATGCTATAATGGCCCCTTGACACAACAAAACGTGCGACAGTTGCCCTTTTTACAAGCAATAAGACCCTAAAATATACAATCATAAATTCAAAGTGAAATAAGTAGCTACGATCCATCAGTGGCACCCTTGTTTAAAGCAGAGTACGGTGCTCTGTTTAGGCTATCGTGATATCGCTACCGGGTCGATACTACGATAGCAAGTTAGTACGATAACGATGGTACGATATCACGATATTACGATGATGATACTACGAAGCCAGGGTGGCGATAGTACGATAGCACGATAACGATAACGCGCTAGCACAATAGCACGATGACAATACTACGATATTATATCGTAGTAGCGTCAGAATATTATCGTACTATCATCATCGTGGCGTCGTTATATTGCACTATCGTCATCGTAGTATCGTGATGTAATCGTGTATCGTAAGTATATGTATCGTAGTATCGACCCGATAGCGATATTACGATGATCTAAACGGATCACCTCAGCATAGTGCTATTACTGAGGTATGTTCCAATATGTCATGTGAACGAGTGGAATGAGGGATCGTAGCTAGTTATGTCCCTTTGCAAATCTATTTATAGAGATCCGGTCCTGTGCTGTATTTCAGTGTTTATTTCTTACTGCATAGCACGAAACTTGAGTTTTGCGAACAGAGTAGACCCAGACTGGTCTGAGTCTACACTGATTGCTGCAATAACAGTTATAAGTGTGAAATTACGAATCCGGTAAATAATGTAGTCCTAGATCAGATTGCGTAGATATGTAGGATGATCTGGAGCAACATTAGTGGAAATCACTGTAATTACTCCTTTTCATAACAAATCAAGCTAATACTACACAATTTGGACCGGATTGCTATAAATAAATTCAACGGGAGATAACTAGCTACGTTCCCTCATTGTATCTGTATTTCAAGCTGGTTATACCCAGGTGTGTCATATAGCTGCTAGCTCCGCGGACATTCACTGTCTGAGAGCCATATCGGGACCCTTAAGTCAAGCAACACATTATTTTATATGAAGTTCGGCTATAAGTTTATCACATGCGACTTTTCCGACGGCCGGCTAACGGAAAGAATCAGTAGGCACAAAATGTTCTTTATAGGAATTTAATAAGTGTCTAAGTGTGTCACTATTCCATCAGTTCTATGACTCGCGGTGGTATCAGGCTATTTTCATGTGCAAATGAGGCATGATATTTTTTAATTATTTATACTAAATGCGTCACCTGCAAAAAATAATATGTTCGACATATAAAGTTTGATCATTGCACATAAAACATAAATACAGAGAATAAATAGTAATGTCCGTTAACATTTTAAGGAAACACGGTTATCGCCCCTGCTATCAGGGCTCTCAATAAGTTTCCAAGTAGCAGGGTAAAATCTAAAAGTAGCCAGGTTATTGAACGAGCGAAGCTCGTTCGTTGAGTAAGCGAAGCTTACGAGATGGCTAGTCGGGTCCGGGGGTATGCCCCCCCCCCCCCGAAAAATCTTTGACCTCTAGACTCAATTTCCTTCATTCTGGTGTCTTTTAGAATCAATATTTGCACCTATATTTAGTCAACTTTGCCAGAAGTAAATTACATGTTCATTAATTCTGCCATTTTTGGTGATAGAAATTGAGAATATTAGTTCTAAACGACATACAAATGCAGGAAAGTGAATGTAGATATCCAGGCGTGGGTATAGGATTTCCAGTTGGGGAGGGGGGCGTCAACCAAAATCAAATGTATGCGGGGTGTTTGGGGGTTCTCCCCCACGAATTTTTTTTAAACCAGAACGCCTTACACACTATTTCCTGGCTCAACGCTGATTATTTCACCTGCAAAAACTTGATTTTGGATTTTTAAAAAACAAGAATTGTGCATGGTTTTGGGGGTCTACCAAAGAAGAACATTTTTAAAACCAGAACCACTCAGGCGCGATTTCCAGGCACATAGGTTGAATCACAGTTTGGATGTTGGTGTCCGGGCCAATAATTGTTTATGGAGAAACTAGTATTTATTGACATGTTACGGTTACCTAGTTAACCGTTTATTCCACATTGAAATGTGCAATCACTCCTTTAAGTTTAAGGAAATACCTCACAAAACTTATTTTCTGCAGAATTTCTTACGGTGAATCAGGCAGCTTTGCATAGAGAACAATTAATGATTATATTGATTGAACACAACCTATGATTAAAATCAATTAATCAAAGGTTGTGTTCAATATATTGTCATTTCATGATATTTTTGTTTGTTTTTGTAAATATTTTTTTATTTTTACTGAGAAAGTAGCCGGTGCCGAATGAGGAAGTTGCCGGGGGAAATCCCCGGCCCCCGGCCCTTATTGAGAGCCCTGTGCTATCAGTGTGGAAATTTACGTCTGATAATGCCAATCAATACGTAATTGGGGTAATGGTGAATGAATGTTTATTTTGCCAGAAAATGTCATATCTACAGAATATACAAAACTATCTGTCTCCCTATATTGTAACCTGGCATGTGGGACCCCGTCTTTAAGTCCAGCAACACATTATTTCATATGAAGTTCGGCTATAAGTTGATCACGGGCCACATATTCGTGATATTCGACGGCCGGATAACTAAAATGATCTTAAAGGCACCGTGTCCCAGATCATGTCTCAGGTATTCAATATGTGGTTCTCGCTTCCCGTACTGCAAATGACTTACGAGACACGCCATATGTTTTTGTACCTTCGGACATCTGCGTAATTTCATTAACTACGTTTACAAAATTTACAATATTTTTCACAAATAAAGTCAAAAGTTTACAAAATTGTCAGAGTACATGCGGAATTATAATTATATTCCGCATGTACTCTGAAAATCTTGTTAACTTTTGACGTCATTAACTGAACATATTGTACATTTTGTAAACGTATTTCATAAAATTACGCAGATGTCCGAAGGTACAAAATCACATGACGTGTCTCATATGTCAATCATTGTCACCATTTTATTTGATCGAGTTCCAAAACGTGTGCGTTATATTCAAAAATATATAGACAGACACTGCGTTAAACAGGGGAGATAATTTGCTTGATGAAAACGTCCTACAGTAGATCACCAAAACCTAAACCGGACACCAAAACAACTTAAGTCTTTATTGTTGTCGTCTATCGCTTATGCTAATGGCTGTTCGTGATTGCAAAGTACACACTCTTAGAGTGAAAATATCATTGAATTACAATGGAACCCTCTCTAAACAGGACGGATCTCCATGGTGTCCGGTTTAGAGAGGTTCCATTGTACTACGGGTAAGATGTAAAATACAAAAACGTCAGAAAGTGCATTTAAGAAAAGTATATATAATAGTGTGCACGTTAGGCCATGCAAAAGTACTTTGGTTCACAGATATCGCCGCATCAGAAAAATCCATGAGCGTCGAGCATTTTATCGAAATAAAATATGATTGTAAATTCGCCAGATGATCAACAAAAAAACACTACCATGCACAAAATGTGTCTGGCAAAAATCTGGTGATTTTTCACGTCTAAAGAGGTTACCTTAATAGAACATGTATGCATCTGGCGACTGGAAAAAAAATCAGAATCGAACATCTCAAACAAAACAAAATATATAAAAAACAATCCGCCCTCCCGCGTCACATTCCGCAAACCCCGTGTCTGAGAACAAATGTACTTATATTTGTATGGCCTTATAAAGAAAACATACTTTACCAAAACACCCCTTTAATCCAAACAAAGTATTGGCAACTGTTTCCAAATATTCTAAAACTAAATCCAATAAACTATTTTTTAAATAATGTTATAATTATTATACACGAGGTGTGTGCATGTACATGCGTGTAGTTCCTGGTACATCCAGATACTGTTTAGCATGACATGCTGTAGTTCCGGTACGTCCAGATACTGTTTAGCATGTACATGCGTGTAGTTCCTTGGTACGTCCAGATACTGTTTAGCATGTATAGTATCCGCCTAACCTATACTAAGTTCAATTAAACCATTTCATCACGGCTTACACACACTATGGAATAAACACACTTAAATCCAAATAATCTGAAAGTCAAATTGAGGCAGCCATCAACTTAGTATTCCAAATTATTTTCCTGTACGCGATTTATATACATCTCAATCCTAACCACAGATCAATCACGAAGCTTAATCACTCGGATACAAAAGGTGATTTGCACGGTTACTTTGTATCCTTTCCGGTGATCCTCGGATATAATCATTCGGTTCACCTTTAATCACATTTGACTTATAAGCTGGCTCATAAGGAAATATACACAGTGTAGATATATACTATGTACCACCGTAGATAGATAGTTGTATTCTGTATAATTCTCAAATCTGGCTGTGACTTGCGACCACTGCAGATCCAGATCAGCCTGTGCATCCGCACAGTCTGATCAGGATCTACACTATTCTCCATTCCATTAGTGAAACACGCGTCATGCTTCAACCAGCAATGTATACAGTTATAAGGCTACATGTACGTGAGTATGCTATTTGATCAGGAGCTGCACTGGTCACAGTTTCCATTCACAGTCACAATTAGTTGGTATATAGAGTGAAACATCACTAAACGGGAGACTAAACTCCAGTATGTCTAATGGTGGAGACGTTCACTATGAAAGTGTTAAAACACACGAACATGTTTTAGAGTGTCAATATAATATTTGTCTGAAAATACAGTAATTATGCCTTGTTTATAGTGATTTGTCTGTACACATTGTGACATCAAGTGCACCACGGGGCCGTTTCACTAAACTTCGTACGACTACAATGTTCATAAGTGCAAACCTATGATAGTCTGTAAATTTCACATTAAAAACGTTTTCTTGTGAACAATTATTGGATTTACATTTATTGAGCATAGGCTGCATATGTTCAATAAATGTAATTGCATCAATTGTAACTTCTAGACTATCCTAAATTTGCACTTAGGAACATTTTAGTCGTACGAAGTTTAGATAGTGAGATACTTTCCAGATATTACGTCGAAAGTTGGTTGAAATTGCGAAGCACATGCGGAATTGGATGATATTGTACATCTGTCCCCAACCCAAGTATATACTGCGTTGTACTAACAGTAACTCGTGTTTTCGAAATAATTTCGTCGACAATTGTTTTAATGACATTCATGAGTGTTCTAGCAGAACAGGAAGTAGACTGGTCACAACTGTCACATACATGATTTCTTCGTCACATGAGCTAGACTGGCCACAGAGTCTCAACTAGGAAAGTCTGTTCCACGTTGTTCTGTCGACGAACATTTGGCTGTTAAACACATTAAATCTCAGAAATATTTAAATGTAAGCACTTTTTTATCAATAACAAAAATGTCACCCTTCCAAATTTTCTACTTGATGAAATTCCATCAAATATTGATTTTATTGCGAGAAACAATTTTCCGAAGAAATCTCGCCAGGTTTAGAAGTCAATTTCCAATTGTTTTCGTTTTTCGACCCTCGCCGTCGCAATACAATCAATATTTGATGGAATTTCATGAAATAAAGTTTTTTGGGGAGGGTGACTTGTTTGTTATTCATAAAAAGGTATTTACAGATATGTTTGTCAATTTCGACGTCATTTACGGGAAATATGAATGATCTTCGAACCCGTCATCCTTCTAACAACAAGTATATACATTTGTAGATGCTTATCATGTTACAATCATATACTGGCAGATCAAACACTAGACTTACTACAATTGCCAAAAAGTCCCATTTCTCCAGTTACAACCACACATATGCGGCTGTGACTGGAAAAATGGAACTTATGGGTTGTGCGACCAGTGTAGATCCAGATCAGCCTGATCAGGATCAAGTCTGCCATTCCATTAATGAAACGCCCGTCATGCTTCAGGCATGGGAAATTTCCGGATTAATCCGGAAATCCGGATTTGAGGTCCCAGGGACCACTTTTGTGAATCTTGTAAATCCGTTGAGAACGGCGATAAAAAATTACAATTTTCGGAAAAAAAAAAGATTTTTCCCCCGAAAATTGTAATTTACAAAATTCTGGGGGGGGGGGTGGCATGCCCCCAGACCCCCCTAGCAAATCGCAGCGCAATCCGCTGCTCAAATACATTTTCAGGATTGGGGATAGTGTTCCACACCCATGCCTGATGCTTCTAACAAGCAATATAGATGTAGCCATAGGAGTGATATTTGATAAGAAGCTACACTCGTCATACATCCTATAAGCCCCATTTCTCCAGTCACATCCGCATATTACTATATACATATATATGTGATTTGAACGGAGAGGGTTTGCCATTTCCTGCCAACACGTGTCTGAAGGACCGGCGATCAAAGGCACGAATGTAATCCTTAATTACCGCCATCATGGATAATCCGTGTCCAATCAAAAACGTCACAGATTAAACTGCACGTGCATATTCGGATACAAATTCCCTCCGCAATTTGTCTATAAATATTAGGTTTCGATGATTTGAAAAAAAAGTTAATCTGAAGTCGCTAATGCGTGAGCATTCAGTGAGACTGTCGGTTTGTATGAATTAGACTAGGGTTATTTATATGTAAATTTCCTCTGTAGAGTTGGTGACCCGCCTCTGTATGCGGTTTATTTTGTTTGCCGCTTAAACAGATTCCGTGCAGCTTAGGTATTCGTCCGCTAAGCAATTTGCAGATGTGCATATGTCAGGTGTAACATTGTTGCATTTTGTCGTTGTAACTCATAGAATGCTGGCTTTCATTCATAATATTTTGTTCTGTATTCTGAATTATTCATCTTTATGCACCATTCATAAAATGGTTAACGTATTCAGTCCTGACAATTATATTATGAAAATAAAAATAGTAAGTTTTATTAGTTATCGTTCGTCTGAACTATAATCATATTGCACACAGGCACCGCCTCAATAGAAGGACATTCCGAAGTACAGACGCACTATGTGCTCCGGTGGATAACTGAAAACACATACATTAAGAAAACACATCTGCAAATGGGAAGGTATATTGACTGTGGGTTATTCACTTAAGTCAGTTTCCGGTGTATTCCTGCAGTATAGAATATTACTAAATCGGGTAACCCGAATTTTCTGTCTGTAACGCAGGGCGATTTACAAGACTTGTAAGTCTCCCTTGTGTTAAAGACAGAACATTCGGGTTATAAATCTGACAACCAGACAAAACTCCCCGTCATTTACTTACGATGCTATTATCTGTTCATGACTGCAAAACACACAAACAAGTCTTGAAGAGTTATTATGTCTCAATTCCAGTGTAACCGCGGGGACTAATTGCGAACAGTAACTCTTGCTATCTACTCCCGTACCGTCCGTAGGCTGCAGACGGTACGGGAGTAGATTGCTGCAGACGGTACGGGAGTAGATTGCAAGAGTTACGGTTCGCAACTACGCGGGGACCACATGGAGAGGTTTCACTGTATACACATTAACCGACCTTTGATATTAAAGGCAGATATACAATATATAGAGAATACCAGGCTAGTGTCTTTTGATATCAAGTTTAACAGGCAATAGTTCCAGCACAAAAATATTTACACAATTTGCTAACATTTGATTGGCCCGTAGCAAGTCTCTGTCCAAAATTTATATCCCAGTAACCTCCCACGCCGAACTACTTTCTACAGGTGCGCCGTCAGTGCTGTCAATGTAAACAAATGGCTGCCGTCTGTCAAAATAAACACATTTTCTTGATGAATTTATTTCAAATGCTGGAATTATAAGGAATGAATGGCATTTTTGTGGAATTTATCGGGGATATAAACTTGGAAAAGTCGCGAGAATACTGGACAAGGCCTTCCGGCCTTCGTCCAGTATTCCCGCGACTTTTCCAAGTTTATACCCAGATAAATTCCACAAAAAGGCCATTCATTCCTATAATAGGAATTCCGAGGCTCGCCGAATAATTCCTACCGTTTCCGAGGCGAGCCTGATAAACTTGATATAAAAATACACTAGCATGGTATTATACTTATCAGATAAGGTTTTTGGCTACATACTAAGCAAAAATGGTGTGGTTTCGTTGAAAAGAACGACTTGTTTCCGTGACGTCATTCTACTAACGTAATTCGGTAACGTCATGTGACGCCGTTCAATGCAACGTCAGTTTTCAATTTGCTGTAACAAGGGATATTCGTATACAGCAATTTGTTATCAGTCAGTACGTATTCGGCCAATACAAAGCTCGTTACCTGATAAACAAATGTATGTGTTTTTTCGCTTCATGATCAGTAAGTGGCCTATATTAATCAATCGACACTTTTGTTTGATGAAGTTTCCAAAAACATACATCAGAAACTAAGATAAATAAGGGAGATAATGTGGTTTGGCATAATTTGCCATTTTCGCTATACATGTACCAATAAGGAAAACTTGTGAAATGTCTTTATTTGTTTTGTTATGAAATGATTATATATAATATTCGCCATTTATAAATAAATTTCTATTATAGACACAGTGAAATTAATTTAAATGAAATAAATAAGTAACTATCCGTTTCAAAACATGTTTATAATACTGAAAACGTTGCAAACGCTAGATATTTTTCAGCATTATAAACTGTTTTTCACCAATCCCCGATTTTTTTCCATGGTTTAACCATTTGAACCCGAAAGCCCGCTAAAGCGGGGTTTGCAAACAGTGCAGGCCCGTTTCACTAAACTTCGTACGACTAACATGTTCGTAGGCTAAGTGCAAAATTATGATAGTCTGTAAATTTCACATTAACAATGTTTTCTTGTAAACAATTATTGGATTTGCATTTATGGAGCATATGCAGCTTATGCTCGATAAATGTAAATCCATCAATTGAAATTTCCAGGCGATCCTAAATTTGCACTTACAAACATTTTAGTCGTACGAAGTTTAGTGAAACGGGCACCTGGTGCAGATGAGCCGGCTCGTAACGAGCCGTCTCATCAGGATCTGCACTTTTTTGAAAGAAATGTTCATATTTTTAGAACAAAAACACCCCCTTTTCATAAATGGACTAATCCGAAAATCATTTTGTGACGATTGGATTGGTCGGAAAATTAACATATTACAGTCCATTCCATTAGGGTTAAAATGGTTAAGAAATACGATACAAATCTGCAATTCTACAATTAAACTAGTTTTCTTATTCCGTTTCATTACTTTCTATTCATATTTGAGACCCAAGGCCTGACGGCTTACAGATATGCGTGTGCTGAATTCATATGTTATTAACTAATTTCAGTCTAAGGATACGATAATTTTTGCCAAAAAAATGTTATTTTGTTTATTTCTCCATGAAGGTATATGTTGTTACCACTCGTTTGAACCGTCTCGTCGAGACGGTTCAAACGAGTGGTAACAGCATATACTTTAGAGAAGAAATAAAGAAAATAGGATTTTTTTTCTCATAAAAGTTTCATACTGCTATAAGTGTATCCCGTCTTCAATGGGTTAAAGTCGGTTTTCACTTGAACGCAAGAGATTTAAGCAAGATTTAAGTGCCGACTATGTTTAAAATGGCGGTTGAACTCGGGGAATAAAATAAACCGTATAATCATCAAAGGCTTTGGCCAGTTTTTATAAGTTTGCACAAATAAAATTACACATACGATTATACCGGATCAATATTTGACAAATTAATTCATTCCCCCATTACATCTTAAAGGCGCGGTGTCCAGGAAGATGCGCGAGGTCCTTGTAGGAGAATAAAATACAGTGGAACCTCCCCGATCGGCGACCTCTATACAACACCCTCTCTGCAACAGCGCTAGTTCATATCCAAATGGATGATTTCCTCTATATCTAACCATTAGACTGCTGAGCATGAAAATTGTCTTCTGATGTTACTTCATTGGAAATGATTCTAAAATGCTGTCAAAGCATGTATTTGATGAGAATTATCGAAGAAAATAAATAAACACCAGACGACAAAATTTAATTCAGCATTAACCTCCATACAACAGCCACCTCTCTACAACAGCCAGTTTTGTGTCTAGCCATGGGTAGCTGGTGTGGAGAGGTTGCACTGTATTACAAATCACTCTCGCATGTTTTATCTGATAGATAATGACAATACACATTACAAAACAGAAACACATTCCGTTTCGTTATAATCAGACAAGTTAAGTTTTCCTTGATGCTCATTTCATGCAAAATGTAACTACATGTATTTCCAAGTCAATATCAATAGAGCTCGTTTTAACGCAAATAAAACGGCAGTAGAACCTCTGTAAACTAGACAGCCTGACCACCCCATTTTGTTCAATTTAGATTAGGGTTTCACTATCGGAATGAATGGCCTTTTTGTGGAATTTATCGGGGTGTAAACTTGGAAAAGTCGCGGGAATACTGGACGAAGGCCGGAAGGCCTCGTCCAGTATTCCCGCGACTTTTCCAAGTTTATATCCCCGATAAATTCCACAAAAAGGCCATTCATTCCTTATAATTCCAGCATTTGAAATAAATTCATCAACAAAATGTGTTTATTTTCCGTTTTCTTAAGAATTATTTTAACTGCGCCTCACGGTTACGGAAAATAGTTCGGCGTGGGAGTTTACTGGGATATACATTTTGGACAGAGACTTGCTACGAGCCAATCAAATGTTAGGGAATTGTGTAAATATTTTTGTGCTGGAATTATTGTAATTTATTTCATTGTCGAGTCTGTACATGATTGAAAATTACAATTTGTTTTTCATATAGTGCTTAATTACAGTGGAACCTCTCTAAACCGGACACCCTGGGGACCTCTCAGCAGTGGGGACCTCCCAGGGTGTCCGGTTTAAAGAGGTTCCACTGTATAGTTTGTATCTGTTTTGTTCATTGTGTCACATTATATAGCATACGTTCGTATAATAAAATAATGAGCACAAAATATAATTAATATAAATATATATGTATAATGACTCTTCATATATGACGTCATAATAGAATGCGCATATTTAATTGGTGAATAATACATTCGTATTTAAGATTAAAGATGCACTACACCAACATTAATAACGTGCGTACACTCCCAGGCAATGAAGGTGCCGCATATATGTGTAGGGTAAACACGATTTCAAACTTCGTAGGATGTAATAAAATAACATGACAGGGCGCTCAGTAAACAAACGATGACTGTCCGCCCGCAATGTATACGAATATGGGCCACATACGCCTTAAAATGGCATATCGGGACTTTTTTTTTTAAAAATCTATACAAAATAAAAACGTGTTTTCATCCTGGTCCTGTGTAAAGTGGTTTAATTGAATATATAAGACCGCTGGGTTGTTTCTATTTTCACCCATATAGGTACATACATATCGGATTTCCTCTTTTGTTGCGTTCAACAAGATAGAAAATCTGATACTTCTGTACCGATATCGGTGAAACCCAGCAGTCATAGATACTACAAAAAATCCTGAAGAAAAAAAATTCAGCGTACTAGTATGGATATAATTCAGCGTACTAGTATGTAATTCAGCGTACTAGTATGTAATTCAGCGTACTAGTATGGATATAATTCAGCGTACTAGTATGTAATTCAGCGTACTATACTAGTATGTAATTCAGTGTACTAGTATGTAATTCAGCGAGTATGTAATTCAGCGTACTAGTATGTAATTCAGCGTACTAGTATGTAATTCAGCGTACTAGTATGGATATAATTCAGCGTACTAGTATGTAATTCAGCGTACTAGTATGTAATTCAGCGTATGTAATTCAGCGTACTAGTATGGATATAATTCAGCGTACTAGTATGGATATAATTCAGCGTACTAGTATGGATATAATTCAGCGTACTAGTATGGATATAATTCAGCGTACTAGTATGGATATATATCTTCAATTAAGCCACATTACACAGGGCCATGATGAAAACGGGTTTTTATTGTTTATAGTATTTCTTTCAAAAAATCCTGATATGCCCCTTTAATGGATTCCTGACCGTTGTAGATCCTGATCCTGATCGTTATGTAGGTATTTATTTCAGGGCCAGAACAATAGCAACTTTGATCAACCATTGGCGATAAAAAATTACAATTTTCGAAAAAAAAAGAAAAAAAAAGAGTTTTTTTTTCGAAAATTGTAATTTTTCATCGCCAATGGTTCATCAAAGTTGCTATTGTTCTGGCTCTGAAATAAATACCTACGTACATTAATTAAACTTTAATTTATTTTAGAACTACACGTATTACAGACATTCGCGAGAACACTTATATAAATAATTTGCACAGCTGGAGGCGCAATGGTATAGTAATCCTTAACGTGGGATGAAACCGGGGTACCCGCAGAAAACTCACGTGGCCGATCTGGTGACCACCGCACATACCGCATTGGTCGAGGATCGAACCCGTGCCACATTAGTGAGAAGCGTGCTCGTTACAACGTGAATACGTACATTTGTTGTGGCATGTCATATAGTACAGGTGAAAAACTCGGACGTTGGACTCAGAAAAAAAGTGTTCATTCAAAACGTTACCTTACTCACCCATCCACTCCTATACATGTATCGAAGTGGGTGGGTGGGGTAATATTTGGATGGACCATCTTCCGAGTCCTAGGTCCGTGTCTTTCGCCTGTTATATATGGGTATCCAACTTAGGAAATGGATCTTACGATGTGTGTGACCAGCATAGCCCCAGATCAGCCTGATCAGGGGCTACGCTGGTCGTAATCCTTCCAATAAGGGATTGTAGCTAGTTATTTCCCTTTGTAAATCTATTTATAGAGATCCGGTCTTATCCTGTATTTTAGCTTTTAGTTATTACTGAAAAAAACCCACAAACAAAATAGATTTGCCAACAAAGTCGACCCAGATCAGACTGCACATGTGTGCAGTCTGATCTGGGTCTGCTCTGTTGGCAAAACTACAATGATTACAATAACATTAATAAGTGTGAAAATATGAATCTGGTAAATAATGTAGTCCCAGATCAGATTGCGAAGATATGTAGGATAATTTGGATCAACATTAGTCTAAATCACTATATTAACTCATTTTCACAACAAATCATGTGCTACATTCGCTCTTTTTACAAGCAATAATGCCCTAAACCACAGGTTGAAGTAATGAACCAACGTCTATAAATACATTAAATATACCTAAAAGTATCAATAAGAGGGGAACAAATAAGTTGAACAATTTTTTACTCCCTGTTAGAACACATTACCAAGGTGCCTATGTTTTTAATGGACAACGGCCTCTCACGAAACAGTCATTTCATTTCCGCCAATTGCAGAAGTTGGGCAAGTGTTAGCCCTCCGCAACGATATATTCCCCGATGCGCTATGTCAAAACGTTTTCGAGCTAGAGATTATTTTGTTCAACAAAATTCGGCATATAACCGTAAGACTTCGGTACTACTATACGACAGCGCAAACATCTGCTTCAAACTACACTCTTACGTCGTCGGGCCCGTTAAGAAACAGTTTGCATCGAAACAAAATTGATTCCAATCAAGCCTATATTTACACCCGTCCAATGCGTCACGAGTCGACAGACAATTCAATCGCACCAACGTTTCCATCATTATCTTGGGAAGCCATATTGTCAAATTGTTGATGGGTTTTCCCGATGACGTCATCGCTAAGCTTATGATTGGTTAAGATTCGTGGAGTATCACGCGTAAGCATCATGTTACACATACTGGTTACCAGCCGGTCACCTGTTTACCTTGTAATCGAAGCTATGAACGGTACCAGCTGACGCGTCATCGGGAAAGTCAAAGAAATAAATGTGCCCGATGTCTTCTTACTATAGAGACAAACGCTGATAACGTAACCCCTTGAACCCGAAAGCCCACTGTTGCGGTGTTTGCATAAACAGTGCAGATCCAGATTAACCGGCTCATAACGAGCCGTCTCATCAGGATCTGCACTGTTGCAAGTAATTTTCATATTCTTTAGAACAAAAACACCCCCTTCTCATAAATGGACTATTCTGAAAATTATTTTGTGACGATTGGATTGGTCGGTAAAGTAGCATATTACAGAACTTTCCAGCTACTTAGGTTTGAAAGTGTTAAGTTCCATTTGACAGATCCTAACCAAATTCGGTATACATGTTTATCATTTCAAGATGAAGAACGCTCTTCCGATGAAAATTCTCATTGTTTATCCTTGTTCGCGGTGTAGTGCGGGAAATAACATAATCCAGATGTTATTAGAACCGCATGTACACTGTTTGTTTGCAGAGCCTTGTCAATGTACAGTGGAACCTCTCTAAACCGGACACAAAGAAAACACCTGTGATCTTATTTTTGATGAGTTTCTTGATTATTTATCTCAGGTGGTAATGCCTGTTCGTGATCGCATAGCACACAACTATGACCCAGAGTGATCAACTGCCTGATTTACAGTGAAACCTCTCTAAGCCGGACAACCCTGGGGACCTCCCCGTGTGTCCGGTTTAGAGAGGTTACATTGTACTAATCTACGTCACAAGCATCTTTGACATTATTATCAAGCATAACTTTGTTGTTTTGTTTTTCCAAAACATTCTGAATTGGTTTGTCACGTGACGTAATTTCAATTACAGCATCTACCATTTAGGGTCAGGGAGATCACAGAAAATTTGTCTTTATAAATTATAAAGTAAATCTATATTTTAATTAGTGTATATCTGGAGCAGGATTGGTGCAGATTATGGGAAAATACACCCCACAACATTCATAGTCAACTGGGAAGGACTGATTGTGACTGGAGAAATTAGTTTTGCGTCCAGTGAGGATCCAAATCAGTATGCGCATCTGTGCAGTCTGATCAGGATCTGCAATGTTCGCCATTCAGTCAGCAAACACATGTCCTGCTCTTCAACAAGCAATATATGGCCTTATCATATACGTGTCATGGCAGCGCGTAAAGGCCACGAGCTAGACTGGCCATACATCCCATAAGCCACCGCCTCATGCACGACAGATCAAAGGTTGTGGCCCTCCCACCCACCAACAGCGCTGGCATCTACGGACAGACAACTCGTCTCTGTCCGATTGTGTTAACCGGCATCGGTTATTCCCCGTGGATTATAGGTAGCTGTGGCAACACAACGCTACGCACACGCAGTTATGCGGGAAAACGTATTACGATCCACACCAACCGGCACAGTGGAACATCTCTAAACCGGACACCAAGAAAATATAGGTGATCTCATTTTGATGGGTTTCTTGGTAACGCATCTGATATAATAATGCATGTTCATGATTGCAAAAGACATAGGTATGTCCCAGAATGGTCTTATGCCTGATTTACAGTGGAACATCTCTAAACCGGACATCCTGTACACCCTGTACACCCTGTACACCCTGTCTGGTTTAGAGAGATTCCACTGTAGAATCCTTTACAACCCGATACTAGAAGCACGAATATTCGTATTTTTAATATCACAGGATTAATTTCACAGGATTAATATGTACATATACACTGATATTGTGATTAAAATAAAGCGACCGCCATCCTGGTTTGCCCTGTGCAACCCGATACTAGACACGTGGATATTCGTGTTTCTAGTATCAGGTTGTACTGAACGTATTATCAGGCTTCAGGTTTGTATATATAACATGGGTATCCCGCTAGCAACCGGTATATTACGATTAGCATAGCCCCAGATCGGACGACACAGCAAACACAGATGGCCACAACAAACCCGGATGCCCGAATGACCACAACAAATCGCTGCAAAGTCACATTGGACATTATTCGTTGTAACTCCCGGGTTAAACTCGAGTAACACGAGTAGCACTGAAACTCGATGTGAGTCCAACTCTATATTGGTACTCGTTTTACTCGAGTTGCTACCCGCGAGTTACAATGAAAAATGCCCATTGTGTCGTTCTGCAATCAATTTCTGTTCAACCGATCAGTCCGAGAACAAATGTAATACATCTACATGAATGGCGAAATGCAAAGGATCGTGTGGGGTTTGGAAATACATCGAACATACATTTATGTGACCGCCCCAACAAACCTGTGTTTGCAACCACTGAAACCCCAAAGGAGGTTTCACATCCGCGCACTCTGGTCAGGGCAAACACTGTTCACTTTGCTGGTGTTTCTAACGAAACAATCAGATGCCTGAGTTGGCTAGGTGATCAGGGGCCCGTTTCACTAAACTTCTTACGACTAAAATGTAAGTGCAAATTTAGGATCGTCTGAAAATATCAATTGATGGATTTACATTTATTGAGCATAGGCTGCATATGCAGCCTATGCTCAATAAATGTAAATCCAATAATTGTTTTGTGAAATTTACAGACTATCATCATTTTGTACTTACGAACATTTTAGTCGTACGAAGTTTAGTGAAACGGCCCCCAGGAGTCCAACCAATTTACTATACCAATTATGATCGGGAAGCGAAAGGTCACTGATAATGTTTGAGTAGTAACCGTGTGGAAATTTAATATGGTTGCTATTGGTGGCCATTTTGGAGTTGTGATTTGTATATACATGTATTTCTAGTTACTTGACTGTCGCATGTCGGCCATTTAGAAACATGGCCGTCATCGATGTTTTGCCGACTTTTCAGAAATCCTGTACGTGTAAATCATCAATAAACGTCTCTTCGTGCGTCCGTAGATGTATGCATGTATGTAGTAGGACATTCTCTTGAGTATTAATCAGAGGCATAGAATGTGTTCAATGAGGATGGAACGTAGCTAGTTAAATCCCGTTGAATTTATTTATCGAAATCCGGTCCAAATCGTGTAGTTTAGGGCACAGGTTGAAATAACAGACCAAGGCCTATACATTCAATAAATATACCTAAAGGTATCAATAAGTGAAAAAGATAACCATTTCAACACCAGATGCCTGTATAGTGGTATTGGCAAAAAATGACGAGCTGTCTCATCAGCATCTACACTTTTTGCATGTAATTTTCATATTTTTGAGAACAAAAAAAAAATACCCCCTTTTCATAAATGGAATAGTTTGAAAATTGTTTTATGATGATTGGATTTGTCGGAAAATTAACATATCAAAATCCATTTCAGTTACTTAGGGGTGAAAGGGTTAATTACAATCGTTCAGCTTAGCTCGAGTTTGAGATATTGTTTCTACCTTTCCTATATAATAGTGAAATATTTACATGTACATGTATAATGCACACACCGGTGTCCCTCCACCGCCAGAAAATGATAGTGATGCCAGGCATTTACAAGTCAGCTCTGGTTCTCCCGGGAATTAGATACTAGTATACGCTTAATTCTTAGAGACGGGATATTAGACAATGTATTTGAATAAGTCTAAATCCCGCAATATTGCCCCCAGCCCCCCTCCTACACCACGTATGGGGAAGACATTGATGCGCGCATACGTCGAAACATCTTCTAACGGGGGGGGGGGGAGTCGTAGCTAGTTATCTCCCTTTGTATTTATTTATAGAAATCTTGTCCAAATTGTATAATTTAGGGCCCGAATATGTGCAGTCTGATCTGGGTCTACTTTGTTCGCAAAACTATTTTGTTTGTGTTTTTCAGTAAGAAATAAACGCTGAAATACAGCATATGACCAGATATCTATAAATAGATTTGCAAAGGGAAATAACTAACTGCGATCTCGCATGCGCAGACTGTCCTCAGCATCGGCCAATCAAACTGCCTGATTTTGAGTACAAATTAAGAGTACGAGCTCAGAACATTTTTCAGTTCCAGGTCCTAAACATAAAATGAAACAGTTTCATTTGCCGAGCCTGTGTACAGTTCAACCAATCGAACATCTCGGTTTCCAGCCTGATATTCAAACACAGTTGAACCTCTTCTAACGCGGACACACTGGGGACCTTCCAAGGTGTCCGGTTTAGAAAGGTTACACTGTATGTTCTCTAAAACATTGAACCACGAAATTGTAGTTTCACCGAGACATTTCCCGGTTGCAATTGATTATTGGCATCGCTTCGCAAGAATTGGAGTGCAAAAAACAGTAAAAACATGTTATAAATGATCGTCCGCTCGAAGAAATCAGAGGCATTTCTTTGGTAACATTTATTCATTTATTACAACAGTCGCATGCTGATAGTGGCATTACTGCACTTTATAACGTACACCGTGGACCTCTCTAAACCGGAGGTTCCCAGGGTGTCCGGTTTAGAGAGGTTTCACTGTGAGTCTCCTTCGCAGTACGTCACACAGCCAACTGGTTATTTGCTAACCAGAATATTCTGGCTGTAATGCGGGGCGACTTATACCCTGCGTTACAGACAGAGAATTCGGGTTACATATTTTTTCAGTGAAACCTCTCTAAATCGGATACCCCAGGGTGTCCGGCTTAGAGACGTTTCACTGTAAGTCAGGAATTTGATTATTCTGAGCCATAGTTGCGATCACGAACAGGAATTATTACCTCACATATCACCAAGACACTCATCAAAAATAAGATCACGGGTGCTTTATTGGTGTCCGGTTTAGAGAGGTTCCACTGTATGTGGTTTGTCCAATTTGAAAATTTCCACTGACTGGATAGCCAAGAGTATGCTGTCAGGGGCCAGACGGGCCAGAATGTCGATAAACCCCATTTCTACCGACAAAGTTCATATGAACAGCTCAGCGCCGAGGCATGAGCGATAAAATCCTCTTTAAATCATACCCAATACTCCGATATTAAATATCTAGAAGGTAGAACATTCGCCATCTTTTCAACCAACGGAAGTGGGTTATTTACCTTGGGCCCGGCTCGCTAATTCAGTAATTGTAACGCGCATCAAGGCCGGTACCCTGCTACCCCCGGCCTTCCTGCGGGTTACAATTACTGAATTAGACAGCCGGGGCCCAAGGTACACTAGTACCACTTCCGTTGGTTGAAAAGATGGCGAGTGTCCTACCTTCTAGATATTAAATATCGGAGTAGAATTGGGTATGATTTAAAGAGCGTTTTGTCGTTCATACCACTAAGTGCGCGTGTTTGCCACTAGTCAGTCAATGTATGTGGCTGTCATTTGAGAAATGGGCCTTATAGGTTATGCGAACAGTGTAGATCCAGAACAGCATGTGCATCCGCACAGTCTGGTGAGGATCTGCAGTGTTCGCCATTCCATCAATGAAACACCCGTCATGTTCTTAACAAGCAATACACAGTGGATCCTGTCTACACCGGACTCCAAAGAAGCACCCGTGATCTTATTTCTGATGATTTTCTTGGTCATTTATCTCAGGTGATAATGTCTGTTCGTGATCGCATAGCACACAACAATGGCTCGGAATGATCAAATGCCTGATTTACAGTGAACCCTCTGTAAGCCGGACACCCTGGGGATCTCTTGTTTCACTGTATAGAGAATAGTAGGTTAGTGCCGTGAATGGGAAAAAATATCCGGCAAGGCTCAAGAATTTCTTTATTTCTCATCAGAAGTATATGTTGTGACCACTCATTTGAACCGTCTCGCCGAGACGGTTCAAATGAGTGGTCACAACATATACTTTGGTTCAGAAATAAGGAAAATAGTTAGAGAATAGTAGGTTAGTGCCGTGAATGGGAAACAATATCTGGCAAGGCTCAGGAAACGGGATGGGCGAGGCTCTGCCGAGCACATCCCGTTTCCGTGCCGCGCCAGATATTTTTCCCATTCACGGCACTAACCTACTATTCTATTTATCCCGTCAACACCTACAAATGGCTGTAAAATGCAAACATTGTATTGACTGGATATCAAAAATGTTTCACGGCACCGTGTTTCACGGCACATACGCACTGTGTTGACGGGATAAATATCGTTATCAGGCTACATGAGTGCACGCTACTTTATCAGGACCTACACTGGTCACAAATCCCATAATCCTCTTTTCTCCAGTCACAGCCACATATGACGTTTATGACTATGTCACCGTAGATGCCACATGTATGGAAGATGTAATAGATATTTGATGTATGGTGACATATGTATGCCATCCACATACCGTGGTCACGTGATAGCTAAGTCGTCTTAGTACACCTAAACGTCGTCTTAACTGCATAATGTTCGCGTCAAGACGACCTACTAATTGGTCAGGACGGGGACTATATTCATCAGTCGTCCCCGGTCAGGTGCGAGATAAATTTGACGAGATAAACAACCGTGAGACATGTACTTAGAGGTTATCACGTGGCTAGGTTAACCCTTACACTGCCGAATTAAATGTTGTCGTCTGCTGTTTATTTTCGATTTTCGATTTCACTCATCAAAAACATGGTTTCACAGCATTTTAAAATCATTTCCAATGGAAATGATTCTAAAATGCTGACAAACCATGTCTTTATTGAGAAAGAAGGCAAAATATAAAGCATCAGCAGACGACAATTTTCGTGCTCAGCAGTCTAAGGGTTAATATCAACTTAGGTATCAACCTAAGGTAACTTGATATCCGGCTGGGACCGAAGGTTGAAGGTTGATGTCAAGTTACCGACGGATGATATGTCGTCATTTATCTCACCTGTATAAAAGTTGCAATATGATTATGTGTGGTTGCAATATGATTATGTGTGGTTGCTTATGTGTGGTTGCAATATGATTGTGTGGTTGCAATATGATTATGTGTGGTTGCAATATGAGTATGTGTGGTTGTAATATGATTATGTGTGGTTGGAATATGAGTATGTGTGGTTGCAATATGATTATGTGTATGTGTGGTTGCAGTATGATTATGTGTGGTTGCAATATGATTATGTGTGGTTGTAATATGATTATGTGTGGTTGCAATATGAGTATGTGTGGTTGTAATATGATATGTGTGGTTGCAATATGAGTATGTGTGGTTGCAATATGATTATGTGTGGTTGGATCCCCTAGGAATAGTGAAACGAACCTGGGGCCAAAGTTCGTACGAAGATTTTTATTAATTTGCATCTCACATTCATGTGGCTGGCTGATGCTAATATTTACAGGCTACACGTAAACATTACGTTACATTACAACACACCCACTAAAAAATGACCAACATCGGCTATTAGTCGTAGGAAGTTTTGTGAAACAGGAAACGGGCCCCTCACCTGGGTCTCTGTTTCACTAAACGTCGTACTATAAAAACAAAAACATTATGAATATTTTTATAATTTTAATTAATAGATCAATGTGTCTCACTAATGCTACCGACATATAGGGGTCATTTAACGTGAACATTCATCATAGAGTTCTCAACTTGCCAACTAATGCGAATTGTATTGTCAATTTTAGTTTTATACTTGCGAACTTCTTAGACGTACGAAGTTTAGTGAAACGGGCCCCAAGGGGCCGTTTCACTAAACCTCATACGGCTAAAATGTTCGTAAGTGTAAAATTATGCATATGCAGCCTATGTTCAATACATTTAAATTCATCATTTGAAATTTACAGACGATCCTAAATTTGCACTTATGAACATTTTAGTCTTACGAAGTGAAACGGGCCCCTGGTCCCTGGCCAGGTATATCCGTCGTAGTCTGAACTCTACACAAGCATATTATTTTCCCATATTACCTGGCTGGCGAGCATTGAATTCCCAGGTCTGAATAGTAGTAGGCCTGGGGGCCGTTTCACTAAACTTCGTACGACTAAAATGTTCGTAAGTGCAAAATTATGATAGTCATACTTAATATATATAAAAATGTAGAAATTAAGTTAAAAATCGATATCACAATTGGTCAGTTGGGCAGTGTCATGTTTTAAAAATTTTAACAATCAGTCGTCTCAATGCGATATTGTGGAGGCAGTGCCGTAGCCAGAGGTTCGAAATAGCCGAGGCCAACATAAGCGGGGGCATGCCCACCCTGAAAATTTTGAAATCAAAGTGGTCTGAAACGCCATTTCCTGCATTCTCAGCAAAGTCTGAGCACATACTATGACTCCCATTTTTCCTATATTGGAATAAAAAAAAAAAAAAAATAAATAAATCGTGAAAAAACGGACGAGGCCATGGCCTCGTCTGGCCTCAACGTGGCTACGGCACTGGGAGGGCACTTTGAGGAGAAGTGGCTTAAAAACGATTTCTGTTCAACCCAAGAGAGCAAAAGCAACGACTATGCTAGATTGGTACATCATACATTCTGTAACATGGTAATGAATAGTAAACGACTACATAGTCACGATCTTGGATTTCAAGTGAACATAATTCTGAATACATGTTGACAATGTCAAAGGAAACAGGAACATATTTATAATTACATCTAGGTATTGATGCATTTGAATGAATCAACATAATGTCCGCTTGTAATACCTGTATTCTGATAGAAATAAAATACAGTGGCTGGCTGGGAGCATGTGAATAGTAATTTATTATATAATTAACGATGGTGGGTTGATAATTGCCGGGGAGCGCGATATCCCTGGCTTGGCCCTTATTCGCATGTTTAGCTTTCTTGTAGGCGAGAGTTGAATCAGGCTAACCCCGTTATAAGAGTAATATGATCAGTGATAATCCTACTACGTTTATATGGAGGGAGGTCAAGTTACTATAGTATGGTGAAGACCTGACAGTAGATCCGGTTTGTCTAATGTCAGGGCTGGATGGAAAGTGTATGCAATATTCAGTTACCCGCCCCCATCCATGCAGATGAAATGAGCTGTCGGTAGTCCGTTTAAAGCAATTAAACATTAAATCGGAACTCTATCATGTTATCTTTAACATAACCATGAACATCAATGTTGCATTTTATTATTGCAACAGGTCCGTAACCAAGGGGTCGGTGCGGTCGGACGACCCCCTCCCCTACCTCCCTCGTTGTGCATTGATGTTCATTCTTTCATGCACTAAAATAAAAATTAGTGTCAATACGTAGTCATTTTATAATATTGATGCAAGCAGGAGAGTCGTATTACATGTATGTGCTCAGTTTTTGCTGAGAATATATAAAATGGTATTTCAGACCATCTGGATTTCACAATTGTCTGGGAGAGCATGGCCCCGTACCCTATAGCTGCCTCGGGCCATTCAATCCCTCGAAAAGACTCATTGCTTCATAAAAGTCTGGTTTCGGGTATGTTGCATACATCGAAACCATGAGATACCTCTACATTCCATGCGGATGCGGATATTGTGTCATTTTCCATTATAACGAAGCCTACTATATATCTATGAAAAATGATAATCAATGTATTAATGCGGTACACGACAGGGTAGGCACAGCGATTGACATATCAAAGGGAAGTTGACGAATTCTGAACTTGACTGGCTACGTAACAACTACCATTATTCACTTCTCACATAATGAAAGCAGCGTTTTTTTTCATAGCGAAGAAGTATGCTTAGCTTTTTGAATATGAAAACGAAAAACCATGCCATCGCAACTTGAGCTATATAAGTATTATGCTAATGTCCCTATTAGTGCGCTATAGGAGACACTGATATGCATTTGCATACGTTATATCCCCATCATTTATACTTGAAAAGTATTTATCGACACATTTATTATTTTAACAAAGTCGTAATGTTGACGAGAGCAACATGAACATGGCAAACCGATAACTTCGAAACATTGCACATGGACACTGCGAGTGTGCTTGTCGGTGTAGCAAGAGACATATAGAGAATAGTAGGTTAGTGCCGTGAATGGGAAAAATATCTGGCAAGGCTCAGGAAACGGGATGGGCGAAGCTCTGCCGAGCACATCCCGTTTCCGTGCCGCGCCAGATATTTTTCCCATTCACGGCACTAACCTACTATTCTATTTATCCCGTGAACACCTACAAATGGCTGTAAAATGCAAAAATAGTATTGACTGGATATCAAAAATGTTTCACTGCACCGTGTTTCACGGCACATACGCACAGTGTTGACGGGATAAAATCAATTACTTGAAAATTGGGGAATTATATAACATATACATATCGTATATATGTAGAGTCAATGGTGTGATCATGGTCATCGAATCTCAGTTGATATACAACATATGATGTTGTTATTGTCCAAAGTAAAATAACCTTTGGATGGCGTATCAATTCAGTAGTCATATGCCGGTAGCTATGTAAGTACATGTAGGAATAAGTTAATAAACAGTATGTGTGAGCCATATTTACATTACTCTATGGAACATATGTTGAGGTCATTCATGAGATTGTTTGGTACATAGAAACAATACAAGTTATACAAATATATTATTCTGTCATAATGCAATCTATATTGAATGTATATGTATGTATATGTATCACAGTTATGATGGGCACTGTTTCTGGGGAATACATTGACACATAGCTGGCATGAGGCCTCTAAATCATGAGCATTCGTTACAGCATATTATAGGAATGAATGGCCTTTTTGTGGAATTTATCGGGGTATAAACTTGGAAAAGTCGCGGGAATACTGGACGAAGGCCTGAAGGCCTTCGTCCAGTATTCCCGCGACTTTTCCAAGTTTATATCCCCGATAAATTCCACAAAAAGGCCATTCATTCCTTATAATTCCAGCATTTTAAATAAATTCATTAAGAAAATGTGTTTATTTTCCGTTTTCTTAAAGAATTATTTTAACTGCGCCTGACGGTTACGGAAAGTAGTTCGGCATGGAGTTTACTGGGATATAAATTTTGGACGGAGACTTGCAACGGACCAATCAAATGTTAGGGAATTGTGTAAATATTTTTGTGCTGGAATTATTGTGTTTTATATATGTGACACGCACAGACGCTGTCAATATTGATTTCAGTGCAGGAGACGGGACTTTTGTTGATGAGAACATATGTTAATTGAGAATATATTTCCATTTATCAGCGATGATCATACAAGCAGTCATGCGGAAAGTTTTGCTGAAATAGAATATGCTGATCTGCCTTATACAGACGTATTGTTATATGGGACAATTATTAAATATTTCAGTGTAATTTAAATGTATGCATTTGGGTATATCCACTTGTGAATGTATGAATATTCACGGAAACAGAGACTGTAATACATACTATTCGATAAGTGTTGTATTTTACATGAATTGTTTTATTTTGGTTATAATTAAGTCTAAGGGGATTGAAATGTCATGGTACTTAGCCGCACACCAGCATATAAGAGTTCAATATCTGACAGTAATGCGAACATGGCCGGCCGAACTAGCATATGTATCAATCGCAATACATAGTGTATACATATATGACACTATAGTGCAATTTACAACGTATATGATAGCGTAAGACTCAATAAAATACAATATGTAAAACAAACAGTACATATATTTTAATATTCTGACTCTACAACGAGTGTAACCTAATTCGAGCATCACCAATGAGACACGTATGCGAAAGATAGGCAGAATCTACAAATTAAATACATGTACATGTAACATTTCGTTCGACCCCCTCCACCCCCCCCCCCCCCCCCCTCACCACCCCACCTCCCCCACACCCATTTAACCCTTTGAACCCGAAAGCCCGCTATTGCGGTTTATGCAAACATTGCAGATCCAAATGAGCCGGCTGGTAACGAGTCATCTCATCAGGAGTAGGCACTTTTTGCAAGTAAGTTTCATATTTGTTTACAGCCTGAAAGTCATTTTGTGATGGTTGGATTGGTTACAAAATTAACATATCAATATCCATTCCAGTTACTTATGGGTGAAGGGGTTAAATGTTTCGCCTTCTATGTGTATGTTCTCCCGGGTTGGCAACGTGCACTTCTCACCAATGCGTCCCAGGTTCGATCCTATGCCGCGTCAGTACGTGCGCTGTTGTGGCGGCCGCCAAATCGGTCAAGTGGGTTTTACTCGGTGTACTCCGGTTTCAGCACATAGACCTTACGCCTCCAGTTGTGTCAACGTTTAAATTATCTCGCGCTTGTTTGTAATCGCTGTATAGTAAAATGTATAAAAATGTCTCGCAAACTGATGACGTATTTACGACGCAAGTGCACTAGTACAGGAAAGTAAATAGGTCGCCAGACAAAATGCAACTTATTACAATAATTGTAGTTCGTGACGATAAAATGTGGTTTTACGAGGTCTGGGACCAGTGTAGTCCCTGACCAGCCTGCGCAGTCGCGCAGTCTGGTCTGGGACTACACTGCTCGCTATTATGTCGGGGAGCCTTTTTGGTGTCATTATAAACACTTAGAATGCGGAAAACAAAAGTGTCTTTGTTTCACATTTTGTCATTATTCTTAATAAAACATGGTTTTACAACACTTGAGAATCATTTCCATTGGGAATGATTATATAGTGTTGTCAAACAATGGTGTTGGTGAGAAAGAACTTGAAAACGGAAAGCCTTAAAACAATAACAGCAGACGACAACATTTTAATTCAACATTGTAAGGATTAACTAAAATATATACATGCACGTTATAGCCGCCAATGTCTTCATACAATACATTGGCGTCCTCGAGCTGAAGCTTACGTTGTACTAGACAACTGCCCAATAATAAATATAAATAATAATATAAACCCCCTTTTGTCATGACCGGCAAGATAGGTCCCAGATCAGTCCACATGCACGTGGTATGAACGATACAAGCCTCTTGTATCGTTCATACCACGTTAAAAGCATACATAAGCATACATAAGCATACACAAGTTTACTCCGATATGAAATATCTACAAGGTACGACACTCGCCATCTTTTCAACCAACGGAAGTGGATGATTTACCTTGGGCCCGGCTCTATAATTTAGTAATTGTAATGCGCACAAAATGGGTATGATTTAAATATGCTTTTGTCGTTCCTACCACAATGTACGGAGCCCGCAGGGAACATGGATTATTTGTTATTAATTCTTTCCCACGCAATAACAATTCGTTCCCTCAATTTAACAATTCGTTCCCTCGAATTAACAATTCGTTGCCACGATATAACAATTCGTTCCCTCAATTTAACAATTCGTTCCCTCGAATTAACAATTCGTTCCCTCAATTTAACAATTCGTTCCCTCGAATTAACAATTCGTTCCCACGAATTAAAAATTCGTTCCAAAGGGAACGAATTGTTATTTCGTGGGAACGAATTGCGGGGCTCCTTAACAATGTGCATGTAGATTAGCGCAGATTGTGTGGCTTGATGCTGATCGTGTTTGTCACATTATAAAATGCGCAGATAACAATGAGCAAAAGTGCATCTAATACATGTTATTGTAATACTTAATGCGCATTCACGACTTGTATAAGGTAACTCGTTACGCATTGGCAGAATACACACTGACCGAAAACATAATGGCATATCAGGCATTGACCTGGGCGCCGTTTCACTAAACTTAGTACGACTAAAATGTTCGTAAGTGCAAATTTAAGATCGTCTGGAAATTCCTATTGATGGATTTACATTTATTGAGCAAAGGCTGCATATGCAGCCTATGCTCAATAAATGTAAATCCAATAATTGTTTACACGAAACATTGTTCATATGAAATTTACAAACTATCATAATTTTGCACTTACGAACAGTTTAATCGTACGAAGTTTAATGACACGGCACCAGGTGTTTATGAGTTTCTCCATCCACAGCTGCGTATGCTATTTATGATCACTGATTTCACAGGAAACGAGCAATGTAGAGTTTCTTAGGAAATTATTCAAAGAGTAAATAACTACTATATAAATATATACCTCGTATTATCACAAACTGAAGGTTAGATTATAGTGTCATTGCACTCTCATATCATCATGCATTCAAGTCATACAGCAACCCAACTGTGTTTTCTGTAGCGGTCTCATATTTATTACACTAGACTTATTTGCATATTTATTACACTGTGCTGATTTGCATATGTGTTGCCCTGGACTTATTTGCATTTTATTACACTAGACTTGTTTGCATATTTATTACACTTAGTAGACTAAGTGTATTATGATTTGTCTTAAACCGTGTTATTACTCTACGAAAGATCATTTCATGCAATTTACATTTATACAAGTGTGTACGTCACAATTTGTTTAATCACGTGATTATACGCAATGCGACTATTCTACGCAAATAACTTGTTATTTGAAATAGGAATCCAACCGCTGAATAAATTGTGCAACATTTTGCAATTCCACAATCAATTTACAAAAAAAAAACACCACGTCACAGAACAACTAATCTGAACTGGGAATGGTCTTTTTGCATTTTATATTGTCTTATCTTTTCAAATATCAAATTTGAACATGCTTGTATAATTTTCATGAATAAAGCGTGTACTTTACGGTTGATGCTGACTATGGTACACGCGCACCGGGGGCACTCTGGATAAGCTGTCTAAAAACATACTTAATTTAATATTTCATTTTTTTTAATTGCGTTTCATCTCAATGTTTCAATTTGAAAGTTCAGCGTACTTTAGAATCGTCTCGGAGAGACGATTCTAAAGTACGCTTAACTTGCAAATTTATGGCGTAAACAGGCTAAAATTAAATCGTCTTATCTGAGATCCCTGTTTCTGTTTATAATATTTATAAGAACGAATAGCGTCATAGCACTTTGCCACGATTAGAATCTTAGCGGCGGTTAGTTTTTTAACTTCTTTTCTCGCATTGGCTTAGACATTAGATACGCTTATTTCATCGATTGCGTTGCCATGGTGATTAATTCGGATATTATTTAGTAGAAGTGGCGCAGAACAGTGGAGGTTGACAGAAAGTTTCCAGAAGATCTGAGAGGTTCATAGGAGTTGGTCGCAGAATTATTCAGGCTGAAGAATTTTAGGAAAACATTATATAAGGTTTGTACATTTTATTTACTAAATTTATTCAATATGTTATATTCATTTATTTATTTATTTACTTACTTATTTACTTACTTATTTTTCATTTGTAGATATTTATTTTTCATTTGTAAATATTTATTTATTTATGTATATTTATTTATTTACAGTGGATTTATTTAATTAATTAATTTATTTACTTTTTTATTTATTTAGTTATTTACTCTTTTTATGTATTTATTTAAAAGCACTACTTTTGTAGTATGTATTAGATATTCAATATGTTTTATTTTTCGCTTTATGGAACGTATTCACATTTATCAAGGATTTAGAGTCTACTACATGTATGTATGTCTCCATACACGAAACAAAATTTACCTTTTTATTGTTATTATATTCAAAGGAGTCTGAGGTTGAGTGTTATCCTGGTATATACCGTGACAATCATACACTGTGATACATGTGATCATTTGGTAGTGGATGTTCGCTATTACTGTACAAGGAAGCACAAATTGTGAAACATAACGTTTTTTGTGTTTTTGCTTTTTTGTTCAGTGAAATGATATTAAGACTGTGTAACCTCTAAACCGGACAAGAAGACACATCTGTGATCTTATTTTACTTGGGTTTCTTGGTCATTTATCTCAGGGGATAATGTATGTTCATGATGATATAGCACACAGCTATGGCTCAGAAATATCAAATGCCGGATTTACAGTAAAACCTCTCTAAACCGGACTACCAACAGGAGGGGTGTCCATTATATATACTACGTGAATGAATGTAAATATAATCAAATTAGCAACCATCAGTTGTACAAATAGTACCGTTCACAATAGATATTTGTCAGTCACGGTAACACAAACAGTTTTTACTGAACTACTGTCTGTTTCACGAAACCTGCCCAAATTTGGATAATATTAAATTTTATCAAAATTTAAGAGTGAGCCTTCTTTTTATTTCGTAGAATTTGGTTAAATATTGATTTTATTACGAAAAATAGATTTTTCTATGTGAATTAAAATGGAGGTGTAGGAACTGGGGGAGCAGACCAAAAAAAAAACATTTTGGAAAATGATTTCGAAATCTGGCTAGATAGCGTCGAAATGGTCTAACTAAGAAAACAAAAGTTAAATTTTGAAAATCAGTCCATTATTTCCGGTTAATATAAAAAAGCTCCCCATGTTAAATCCCCATAGACATCTTCACTCTACATCTTCACTCTGTGAAGATGTCTCGGGGATATTTTTTTTCGCAATAAAATCAATATTGGACCAAATTTCACGAAATAAAAAGAAGGCTCACTATTAAATTTTAATAACATTTAATATTATCGAAAATTGATATCGATATTGTTTTTTGCATTGTTTATATATTTGTAAAATTTGGGCAGGTTTCATGAAACAGACAGTAGTTCATCAGTTTCTACAGATAACAAAGTCAGAGCCTTTCAGAGACAATCGTACATAGACAGACAGATTGCTTGTACTTATTTTTACAAGTATATCTGTATTTATTGAAGACATTATGATTTATAATTTAATTTTTGTAACATAATTTTCGGACATTTTCACCAACTTCCGATGACAGTTTGGATCGAATTCGTTATTTCTTTTAAACATTTTTTTTTAATTTTCAAAATAATTTTGAGAAGTTGCTTGTAGTGCGCCTGTGCGGAAGCATGAGTGTTTATGTCATATATCCAGTGTACCGGTTTCCGTCCGTTTCTTCGCCAAGTGATGAATTTTCTTCTTTTTTATCGATTGCACCATACATAAATAAATAAATAAAATATCGCCTTTACAGCCGCCGTACTTCTACAACATGTTCGCATTATGGACAACATGTTCGCATTATGGACAACATGTTCGCATTATGGACAACATGTTCGCATTATGGACAACATGTTCGCATTATGGACAACATGTTCGCATTATGGACAACATGTTCGCATTATCATTATGGACAACATGTTCGCATTATGGACAACATGTTCGCATTATGGACAACATGTTCGCATTATGGACAACATGTTCGCATTATGGACAACATGTTCGCATTATGGACAACATGTTCGCATTATGGACAACATGTTCGCATTATGGACAACATGTTCGCATTATGGATTTCACTGCCAACTGCTATTTGTCAGGTAACGTGCTTTGCACTCGCCTGATACATGCGGACTGATAACTACGGTCTGTTTCACGTTTTCCAAACAGACAGAACAGTAACCCTCCTCATTTGTTTTATTTGATGAGATTCCATCAAATTTTGATGTTATTGCGAAAAACAATTTTTATATGGGAATTTAACATGGGGGGCTAAAACAGATTTTGGAAAATAATTTTGGAAATTGTAGACCGATTTTAAAAATATAACTTGTGTTCTTAGTTAAGTCCTTTCCAAGTTATCTAGCCACATTTCGGAGTCAATTTCCAAATGTATTCGTTTCTCGACTCCCCCTGCAGCTTCTCAACCTCCCTTTCAACCATGTTAAATTCCCATTGGAATATCGTTTTTGCGCAATAATTGATGGAACAAATAAAAAAAATTGGAGAGGGTGACTTTTTTGTTATTGATGAAAAGGTACTTACATTTAAATATTTTTAAGATTTAATGTATTTAAGGGCCAAACGTTCGTCGGCAGCAAAACGTGGAACAGACAGTAATTGTATCATGTATTGGCTACATATCCATGTCCGGGTAACGGCTACTTTCCCTGACCCTCCATGGTCGAACAGCGTCATACTGCGAGCATGCACATGCTGATCTGGATCTAGACTGGTCGCAAAACCCAAAAGCCCCATTTCTCCAGTCACAGCCGATTATTCCGATGTCTTGTTATCAGGAACTGTAGCCGATTCACCAACATCGATAAGTGCACTTTGTAGGAGTAATTTTCAGCTTATGCATTCATTAATTAACTCTTTGCATTGCAAACTAGCGGACCAAAATCATCATATTTTCTTTTATTTCTCCTTGTAAATATCATGAATATGTCTTGGATTTTCATTAGAATTGAGTCCTGAGGACTCAATTCTAATGAAATTCCAAGACATATTTACAGAGAGAAATGAAACATATACTCCTAATATGATTGGCAGATATTTTCACCGCTAGCATGCAAAGAGTTAATATTTTAATTTATAATGATAGTGATAATGTAATATATGCAGCATATGAATACTGCATAATTTAAATGCACATGCCCACTCAGTCGTACAACTGTTCTTTACAGGAATTAAATAAGTGTATAATTGTGTCACTATTCCACCAGTTTTAAAAATTACGAGTGCACGCTACACAGATATAACCATTTAGTAATATTTAGTGATAGTGACTCGCGGTGGTATCAGGCTATTTTCATATGCAAATGAGGCATGGTACTTTCTTAATTATGTATACTAATTAAATGAGTCACCTGAACAAAATAAATATTTTCGACAGATTATAAAATATGATGACTGCACATACAAAAATAAATACAGAGACCAAATAGTAATATCCGTTAACATTTTAAGAAAACACGGTTATCGCCCCTGATATCAGTGTGGAAATTTACGTCTGATATAAAATGTAAAATAGTACGTTGGGTAATGGTGAATGAGTGTTTCTTTTGCCAGAAAATGTAATATCTACAGAATATACAAAACTTTCTGTCTCCCTATATTATAACCTGGCATGTGGGACCCAGCTTTAATCATATACTATAGGAGTTTGTTTTGTATAAAATAATGCATTTCGTTACATATAAATAATGTGTTCCTCAAAGTGCACCAAGGTAGATAAGTGGACTTGTGACTGCGGCTGGCGAAATGGGGCTCATGAGTTCTGCGACCAGTGTAGATCCAGATCAGCCTGTGCATTCGCACAGTCTGATCAGGATCTGCACTGTTCGCCATTCCATCAACGGAGCACCCGTGGTGCGTGTAACGTGCACTATATGTCGGTATCCGGCTACATAAGTGTGTTATTTTATCAGGAGCTACACTGGCCACAAATCCCATAAGCCCCATTTATCCAGTCACAGCCATAATTGATTGATCACAAGTGATGAAGATGCTAGTCAGATTTCGCTTACATTTCTTTGTTATTACGATCACAGTAATAACAGGCGTCAAGGAAAAAATAAATATGGCCGCATTCCTTGCTAAGTTCGTCACGCCTATCATTAATAATTTTAGGCCAAAGGAATTTTCTGTATGATAATTCACCAAAATCTCTAAGCGCACTAACCTAGCTAAATGGACTTTGATTGAGTAAGTTTCAAAATATGTTTTAATAAAATAAAATGGATTGTAATCAAAACAATTGCTGTGATAAGGTAATAAATAAACCTTACTTTTAATATACATAATTACTTCTCCAAGGTGAACTTAGGTAGATTAGTGCGTTGAGGGATTTGGGTGAAATCCGTTACTGCCTGTAATGGTGTATGTAACGGTGCAGAATATAGAGAGTAAAAGGCTACTGTCTTTTGATGTCAACTTTATTAGGCAATGCCAGAAAACGGTAAGGATTCCGAGACTCGCCGATAATTCTACAGAATGAGCAAATATTGTAGTGGAACCCCTTTAAACCGGACACCGAGAAAGCACCCGTGATCTTATTTTTTATTAGTTTCTTGGTCATTTATCTCAGGTGATAATGTCTGTTCGTGATCGCATAGCACACAACTAAGGCTCAGAATGATCAAATGCCTGATTACAGTGAAACCTCTCTACGCCGGACACCCTGGGACCTCCGGTTTAGAGAGGTTTCACTGTACAGGTTTTTCGTTGAAAAGAACATAGACTTGTTTACTTGGCACCATTGCACTGCCGTCGATCGGTTATGTCACGTGACGTCGATCGACCAATGAAACGTTCGAACAATACGTGCAACCTCCGTAAATGACGTCGACTGACGAACATTTATTAAATATTTGCGAACTGCCGATGCAATTTACGGAAATTATCATATTTCCGTAAATTACATCGACAATTCGCATATTTTCGTCAGTCGAAGTCATTTACGGAAATTATCGGTATTGTTCGGAATCAATATTCGTGAGCGGCGGAGATATGCAATAAGACCAGAAATCGCTTAAATCTACACAATGACCGCTCATTAAAAAATGGCCGCCAATGGGAGTTACCAGCCATATACTTTATTTGCATTAAATAGCCTTGACAACTTATGACGCATATTTTAGTGAAATCCGTATACATGAAACGTACGGAGCATATATATATTTTCGACGCATATAGTAAAACTTCTATGAATGGGTTTAATTTTGATGGATTTCACTGTAATTTATTTCTAACAACAATGTATGTTCGTGATTGCAAAATCGTCAAGCATGTCTCGGAGCGCCTATATGCCGACGTATAGTGGATCCTCTTTTAACCAGACAATAGCCAGGGTGTCCGGTTTAGAGAGGTTCCACTGTATAATATTATCGTAAATATCTGGGCGAAAGTGTTATGAGTCATTGTATGATGCACGCAATCTGATATTTACATTGAGCATATGATACGTATTGAATATGCATGAAACAAAACGGGAAAAAAAAGATTTTTTTCCTGACTCTTTTACTATTAATTGACGTAGATTTATGCCAGGCACGTGTCCGCGCACGTACGCTACATAGATCGCTCGCTTGTATGTGCACGTAGCGGTCACACTGACGTCATATATACGTAGGTCGATGATTAAAAGTATGCAGAATTATTATACTGAATTTATTACATTATCACAGCCAAAATGGCTGTGATAATGTAATAAATTCAGTATAATAAAAATTAATAAATTTATCTTAAAATTGAAAATTTCTCCCTCAAAGTATACTTTGCTAGGAAAGTATACTTTGCAATGTTGGTGAAATAGGCTACAGGTAGATGAGTTTCATAATCAGAAACGGCAGCCCAGGATATTTTTTCAGTGGAACCGTAGGATTTGTGTGGCCCGCCTTACATCAGCATCCACACAGTCTAATCAAGGTCTCTATCAGTAAAATAAATATTACTAAATTATTGCATTTGTATAGCGGGCACTCGTACTTGTTGGAATAGTGACACAATTATATACTTATTTAATTCCTATAAAGAACAGTTTGTGCCTACTGAGTGGGCATGTACCTTTAACAAAACGGAAGAAAAAAAAGTAATAACTGTTAGTAAAATCATGAATATGGGCTACTCACAGTTAACCGTATATATATACTTATTCAGTTAAAATGTTAAAGGTGCATGCTCACTCAGTAGACACAACATGTTCTTTATATTAGAGACATCATCAGATACATTTTCTGGCAAAATAAATATTCATTCACCATTACCCGACGTACTGATTGGCATTATTATACAATTTATATCAGACGTAAATTTCCACATTGATATCAGGGGCGATAAACTTGTTTCCTTAAAATGTTAGCTCAGGCGGTTAGTGTATCTATGGCCCTGGGCCCTTAACACATATTTGCGGTACGGGCAACGGTTCAAAATATATACTGTCTGTTTCACGAAACCTGCCCAAAGTTTACGCCCATATAAACCACAGGTGATTCTAGCGTATCTTGGATGGTCAATTATTGTTTGTCTATACATAAAACACCTTTCTAAACAATGTACAAAACAATTAAAATGTGCCCGGGTGCAAATATAATAGTACTTAGAAAAGTTACCAAAAACTCCCATTCGCCACCATTGTAACGAAAAGCGACGTGATATAGACAATTGGAACTCGCCTATACAACGCATTACAGCGTGTCAAAACCGCTGCTTGTGGTGGGTTTTCGGCATAGATTTTACAGTTGCTAATACATTAACATAAATCTCAAAGATTTCGAGTGTAAACTGCACTAAAAACGCGTCTCACTAACCTAAATTAGCTTTTTAAAATCATACACGTTCACTTCCGCATTCTCAATGACTATTAGCCGCCATCTTTGAAAATATTTCAATCACGTGCACGCAGTGGTTTGGTTGGTTACTGGAGACGACGTCATTTCCATTAGCCAACCAAATCAGTGCGTGTCACGTGATTCATTTTTAATCAAGAAGCTGTAATGCGTTGTATAGGCGAGTTCCAATTGTCTGATTCACAGACCATGAAACCTCCCACATACCGCTCCAGATCGAAAAACAAAGCATGGTTATCCCCTGATTGGACCAACTTTCACAAAATAAAAAGAAGGCTCATTCTTATATTGCTATAATATTATCGAAAATAAATATTGTTTTTGTATTGTTTATATAGCAGTAACATTTGGGCAGGTTTCGTGAAACAGACAGTAGGTAGGGTCGGCTTTTTGTGCCTTTAGCACTACCAATATGCATGATCACGTGGTTACAACAACAATAACAATGGCTGAAAGTGTTGAAAGCTCATCCACTCCACAGTAAGCATTATTTGATATTTTCCTTAAAGGTACATGCCCACTCAGTAAGCACAAAATGTTCGGTATAGGAATTAAATAAGTGTATACTTGTGTCACTATTCCACCAGTTCTAAAAATTACAAGTGCCCGGAAAACAGATATAATCATTTAGTAATATGATATGTTTTACTTATTTATACTAATGAAATGCGTCACCTGAAAAAATAATATTTTCAACAGATTATAAAGTATGATCATTGCACATCAAAAAATAAATACAGAGAATAAATAGTAATGTCCGTTAACATTTTAAGGAAACACGGTTATCGCCCCTGATATCAGTGTGAAATATTTCGTCTAAAATAAAATGTATAATAATGCCAATCAATACGTGGGGTAATGGTGAATGACTGTTTATTTTACCAGAAAATGTCATACGTACAGAAGTATACAAAAGTATCTGTATCACTATATTATAACCTACTGCGTGGGCATGTACCTTTAATATGCAACGGATTGTGATGAAATATGGCGCAGCAAACGCGTCTTCATGAGCTGCATTTTGTGGTCCCGGAGTTCGGCACATACGTATGTCGTTTTTGCGAAGAATCGATTTCCGTGTCGCAAAAACTACAGAAGTTTGGGCCGAAGTACAGATACCACCAAATGCAGCGTAACAAGACGCGTTTGAAGCGCCATATTTCATCACAATCAGATACGTAATAAGACGAAAATAAAAGAATACGTACTTTGAATTGGAGGGATTCTGGAAGTTTCAGTACTTTTTGTTGTTGTTGTTGTAACCACGTGATCATACACCTTGACTACTAGTTACAAAATTGTGGCTGTGACTGGAGAAATGGGTATTATGGGATTTGTGACCAGTGTATATCCTGATTAAATAGCACACCATTGTTGCTTGATAACGAGCTATGTTGCTTGTTAGAAGCATGACGGGTGTGTAATTGATGGTATAGCGAGCGGTGCAGATCCTGATCAGACTGGATTTACATTTATTGAGCATAGGCTGCATGCAGCCTATGCTCAATAAATGTAAATCCAATAATTGTGTTATAACTTAAGACTGCCAGCTACCTGTCTTAGTTTTCCATCGTAAATTTCGATTGTCGTTCTTGCTAAGATGTTTTGTGAAACGGACTAAGCACGGACTCCGGACTAAGTTATAACTTATGACAAAAGTACTTGCTTCGTTCGTTAGTGAAACGGGCCCATGACCTATAACAAATAGTATTAAAACGAGTTTAAAGGTCAAGTGAACAACTTTTTTTTATTTTTGTACAAAATAGAATTTGATACTATGAAATGTATTCTGAAAACCACATGTAAAAATAACAAATATTAAAAAGCTAAAAAGGTTTGAACATTTTAATGAGCTGCACTATGCGTGTTCCACTATATATATGAGGACATAGAAGAACAATTATTTGTTATATTTATTTATGATTTTTTTCTCATATTTGTGTTGCATGAACTTGATAATTTATGATGAAATAAAATGTAAACAAAATATTTGTTTTTTTAATTAAAACTTTTTATAGGAATTTTGTTGGAAAAATGTGCATAGATTTTCATAAAATGTCCAAACTTTTGATCGGATTATAATTTTTACAAGGGGTTTTCTGCATGTCGTTTGTATTGTCATTATCCACCAGTTTACACAATATATTTTTAAAAAAATCTATTCATATGACCTTTAAACATGGTTTCATGGCGAAATGCTACACATATCATGATCAACATCTACACTGGTCGCAAATGTCTTAAAATAAAAAATTCTCCACCAACTGGCTTTCCAAGTGGAGTCCTTCATATTTGTGGCAGTGACTGGCGAAATTGGGCGTATGTGGTTTGAGACCAGTGTAGATCCAGCACAGCCTGTTCATCCGCACAGTCTGATCAGGATCTGCACATGATACATGATTGTGCTATTTGACCAGGGGCCCGTTTCACTAAACTTCGTACAATAAAAATCTTCGTAAATGTGTCATTTACTTTCTACGTGTACAGGTTACTACATCTGAACATATTTACAAAATATTTATCAATTTCGGTTGCCTATGCCAACTTTGCTGAACACTTAAGTTTTGCACTTTTTAGTCGTACGAAGTTTAGTGAAACGGGCCCCTGGCGATATACTGGGCAGAAATACCCTAAGGCCCGTTTTCTCCACTCGGTGATCAGTGATCTAAATGGATCTCCTGGACATTTCAGGAAGTAGCTACAGATTTCCCAGCAGCTGGTGTAGGAAGGTGCCAATAGTCGACAGATTGACAGATTGACAGACAGACAGAGAGACATACAGACAGTTAGACAGCCGGCTACACCAACTATAGACTTGTTACATCGTTCCATATACGTATATGTAAATACACGAGGCTTATTAAGGTTTTTTTTAATCCACAGTTTTGTGGAATTGTCCAATCACAGCCACATAAGACCGCTTCAAGACATATTCCTGTGTTTTGCAATCATGAACAGACATAACCATTACGGGTGATTTTAATAAGGGACATCCCGCATAGTTCAACACGGTGCGGTATATTGGTTGACCGGCTGTGATGGGCTGCACTGTACGCAGACAGGAAAGCTGGGCGAACTATAAATGTGACTTGTAGCCGATTTCAGCAAAATTGCAAAGTATACTTTCCTAGCAAAGTATACTCTGAGGGAGTAATCATTTATTTTTCCGGAAATGCATTATTTCATATAGAACTACCCACTGCATGTATTTGATGATTAAAAGTATGCAGAATCATTATACTGAATGTATTACATTATTACAGCCAAAATGGCTGTGATAATGTAATAAATTCAGTATAATAAAAATTAATAAATTTATCCTTAAATTGAAAATTTCTCCCTCTAAGTATACTTTGCTAGAAAAGTATACTTTGCAATGTTGGTGAAATAGGCTACTGGGGCCGTTTCACTAAACTTCATACTACTAAAATGTTCGTAAGTTCAAACTTATGATAGTCTGTAAAGTCACATTTAAGGTACATGCCCACTCAGTAGGCACAACAAGTTCTTTATAGGAATTAAACAAATGTATAATTGTGCCACTATTCCACCAGTTCTAAAAAATTACGAGTGCCCTCTATACAGATATAATCAGGTATTAATATTTAGTTTAATGATAGTGACGCGCGATGGTATCAGGCTATTTTCGTATGCAAATGAGGCAAAAATGTTTTTTAATTATTTATACTAATTAAATGCGTCACATGAAAAAAATAATATTTACTACAGATTATAAAGTATGATCATTGCACATCAAAAAATACATACAGAGGATAAATAGTAATGTCCGTTAACATTTTAAGGAAACACGGTTATCGCCCCTGATATCAGTGTGAAAGTTTACGTCTGATATAAAATGTAAATAATGCCACTCTATATGTGGGGTAATGGTGATTGAAAGTTTATTTTGCTAGAATATATCTCAGATGATGTCTCTGATATAAAGAACAGTTTGTGCCTACTGAGTGGGCATGTACCTTTAACAACGTTTTTTTGTGAACGATTATTGGATAAACATTTATTGAGCATAGGCTGCCTATGCTCAATAAATGTAAATCCATTAATTGAAATTTACAGACGATCCTAAATTTCACTTACGAACATTTTAGCCGTACGAAGTTTAGTGAAACGGGCGCCTGGTTCTTATGACCCAGATGTGACCGAGTGACTGGAGAAATGGGGCATATGGGATTTATAACCAGTGTGGCTCCTGATCAACTAGGACACTCCTGTAGCCTGATAACGATATATAAAAATAAACTAAAGAGTCATTTATTTTAGTGTTACCCCTATTGAAAGGGCCAGCCAGTTTTGACTTATGAAACACTCTAATCTCTGAACAGCTTGTGTGTGTGTCATTGATGGAATAACGAACGCTGGATATTCTGATTAGACTGTGTGGATCATACTGTGCCCCATTTATTCAGGTAGAGGTGTACCGCTTTGAGCTGGCGCGTTATTATTGTAAATATTATTGTAAACACGTGCTATTTTTAAATAGTTTACGTCATATGTTGTAGACATGGTATTTGTATACCAGCGCAAACGCATTAACATTCGATAGTATTGCTAATAATAGTAACATCGTTTAGTGCTCTAGTGGGTAGATCTGCTGTTTGGTGATCGGACGGTCGTGAGTTCGAATCCTACCAAAGGAATACATTTTTCTCTCGCTTTTACTATTTTGGCGCCAGAGGTAACGCACACATCCCGAAACAGTCGTGCATTTACTTTTACACAACATTATAAAACACTTCACTTTGAACCTAATCATTGTGAAATGCATTCTGCACATTCGTGTGTTATTGTGAAAGTCCAGCTCGACTCACTGCAAATGCAAATATGTTACGGAGAACACCATGTCGAAAATAAACCTCTCACTTCAGATAATAAACTAATAAATAAATAAACGTGGATGCATGTGGTTCATACTTACCATGTCAATTGTTGTTACATGTAATACAGATTCATTAACAAGAAAAAGAAAACAAAAACAATATTTAAAAAAAATAAAATATATATATATATAATGGCCAAAGTGAGGATCGAACGCATGCAGTGCAAAATTAAAATCAAGTGCAACCGTTGGCCGCCAGTTTACCCACTACTCCAGTATGAGAAACTGTTTTGTCAATCGCAATATATCGATCATGACTATAGCGACGCGCCATAATAAACAGGGAAATACCTACAGGAATTCCATGTTTGTTTATGCACCAATGTTTATATAAACAAAGCATGTAAACAAAGCCATGTTAGGCTGGTATACTTATACAGCCACATATATGTTATTATTCACATATTACATTAAAACAAAGACATAATTTCTAAAAATAAAAGTCAGAAAATATCTTATACGTAAGTGAATGATGTTTTCGTTAGGATAAAAAGGTATGATAAAGGCCAGTAAACATGTATTTGGAGTTTAAAAGTTTGGTTGAATAATGATAATGCCTGTGTAATTAGTTTAAACATAGTTTATTGCATATAAGTACAATGGGCTTGGGCTACAAGTTCTCACAACATTAATTACAGCTCTTACCCAAGTATTTCAACAATACATCAATTTAACAGCAATGGCGATAAGTATACAGGTATTTTCACAATGTACGAAAATAAAAATCGGATAAAAAGAGAGAGTAAAGAAAGTGAGAGAGGAGATTGGGAGAAAGAGTGAAAGAGTTATGTGTCACAATGTACATATAATATATAACTTAATGCATAGATAGATGTGCACTGCAGTTGATTTCAGTGTTCATTGTTATCAGGTGGTACTGGATGATGTTGGCAAATGGAAAGCATCCGATAGAGCTTGCGTCTCATGCATCCACCAAGTGTGTTACTCAAATATTTTCGTAGTTTTAATATAATCTTGTACAGCTTTACAAATAACAGTATTGCACTCATTACTTTCTTCAGGTATGCCATGCAAAAGTATATGTGCGTTTAGGGGATAAAATTGTCGCAGTGACTGGCATAAAATTAGACGCATGATATTTAATACATTCAAAGAAGTAATGTTCAGCATCCTCTACAACTTCACTACATTCGCAGTAGAGAGTTTCTCTGATATGGTTATTGCAAAGATCATAATTAAGACTGCTACATTTATTTCGAATTCTTACATGCATAACTGAAAACAATCGATCTCCCTCTAAATAGTATGGTGGTATATATATTGAGTATATAGTTGTTGGGCGCATGATGTTTTGAAGTGTCTAAGACTATCTACATTTCTCAGCAACGGGTCAGTTTCATTCCAGAGTTGTACCAAAGATGGCATAAACGATTGTTTGTATACTTCCAGTCGTGTAGTGGGGACATTTAAATCAAATTTATTTCTAAGATTGTAACGAGATATATTATTAACAGTGGGTGGAATCAGGTTAGAAATATAACTAGGTACTTGATTATTGTTGGCTTTGTACATGATCGAAAGCTTTTGTATACTACGTCGAACAGATAGAAGTTGCCATCCAACTTCTTGCCTTAAGTTGTCGAGTGATACTGACCGTGTTAATCCTGTTACTATTCTCGCGGCTTCATTCTGAATTTTTTCCAACGAATTATTTTCATATTCTGTACACCCATCCCAGACTGATGAAGCATATTCTAGTATAGGTCTCGTATAAGATATATATATTTGGTTTAAATGTTTAGGTTACGCATTATTCCCAATACTCTCGTAGTCGAATTAATTATATGTTGTATGTGTGTATGCCATTTTCCGTTATTGCTCAATGTTAAACTAAGATGCTTATGATCGTCAACAAAGGTTATGGACGTGTTCTGAAAGATTAAATATAAGGGTCGATCAAGTTGTCTTAATGTTAGAAGCATCGCTTCAGTCTTGTTCGGATTGAAACTAACCAACCATTGTTTAATCAGAAATCATTAGCAGGTCATAATTTATTATGCCTTCTAGATCATCAACATTTGTTGAAGAAAAGGACAGAGAACAGTCGTCAGCAAATAATCGAACAATACTTAATAGATGGTCAGTTATGTCGTTGACATATATTAGAAATAGTAATGGGCCGAGTACCGAACCTTGTGGTACGCCAGCAGTAACTAATTTGGTATCTGAGGTTGTGGACCGTATTGATACGGACTGTTTCCTGTTCGACAAGTAGTTTTCGATGTGTTCGACAAATATTAATTTTCGATGTTACCGTCATTGGTTTTTAATGGAGGAATAGTACCACTTGAATTGCTGTCTTTCACAAAGTGTCGGACTAGCTTCCAGAAATATATTTTGTTATTCGAAAATGATTATGTTAGATTAAACTCTATGTCGTTATAAAATGCTTCTCTTGCATGTTTTTCATATTATTAACTTTATTCCGAGTTGTTTTGTATCTATTCCAATCGTCAACCCGTCCAAATTGTATTGCTTTCTTTCGTAACTTGTCCCTTAGCTTGCTTGTTTGGCGAATTTCGGAATCATACCATGGTTTATCGTTAGACCGCACTGTAACTTGACTGCATGGAATGCATTGCTTAGCTAGCTCAATGAACATAGATGTAAATATATTAGATGCATCATCTACACTACCATTATTTAAAATTGTCCAATCAGTATTAAGCATGAGCTCGTTAAATTTAGCAAAGTCTGCTCTTTTATAGTTCCATACAGTTCGTTTATATGAATTATTATATGAATTTTCAGCTGGTATGATGACAAATGTAGCCTTATGATCACTTATGTTTGTCGAAACAGATAATACATCGCTTTTGAGAATGATCTGATCTTGGTTAACAATAATTGGATCCAGTAAGGTTGAAGTAGTAGCTGTTTCCCGAATTGCGGATGTAATTATGTTTCTCAATGAATTCATAATAATTACGTCTTTTAACTTGTGGTTTTGCACATATAATTGATCTTCATTTATATCGACAACAATAATGATATTATGTGTTATATCTGATACCAGTTCTAGATTGCGATTAAGTAATTCCCAAAATTCGATATTTGACGACGGGGGTCGGTAAATCGTGCCAATCAAGAACGTTTTACGGTTTGTCTTAACATTAATCCAGATGGTTTCATCCCAAAATATTTCTAAGTGTTGAATTATTTCTGCTAATAAATGGTCTGCGACATATACTAATATACCCCCAGAATGTGGCGATTTGTCCTTTCGGAATGGTAAGCCATATCCATTCAGTTGCAAACTGCTCGTTTCTATAGCGCATGATAAGTGCGTTTCTGTAAAACATAGAATATCGAAGTCTGTAAAAGTGTCCTCGATATAACTGACCTTATTGCGAATACTTCTAATATTTAAATGTAAAACTGAAAAAGATCCAATCTCATTTTCAGGCCCTGGATTTTTTCAACATCACCAGCCAGCAGTAGCAAGATCAAAGATATTATTGCTAGAAAAATGTTGAGGTTAAATAGTAATCCGGATCCTCTACATTTAAATATATTGGTCAAACAATTACCTATATCCGCTAACACATTCAGTATTATATATAAAATGTTAGTACATATTGTAAACGCAAGCAATATCGGCTGTGTGCTACAATTAAAATTACCTCCAATTAAAAGCAGCCCTCCAGGAAGTTAAATCATTACCCATTCGGCTTATTAATTAAATCAGCGAGGTGAAGAGCTGCCATAGGTATCAACAATGACAACCTCACCCAACAACACCAGATAACACGTATGTTCACAAATCTTCTCAACATAGTGCATGTACCTATAATAGTGACATTCAAACAGCAAGGACGTTTGACTGATAGAAAGAAGATAGAGCGAGTAAAAAGTAAAAGGAATAGTAGAAAAACAACAAGATGATATTGTAGCTGGTAGGAACACGTACATGCAACATACAAATACATCTTCCTAACATGTGATGCAGAACGGTGTTCATGTTTTTGTGGCGGGATGGATAGTTCAGTGAACTATTCTCATATCAAATATCTCCTGCAAAGTATCGTGTTTTAGTTACAAATAATTTAACGAACACTGTAGATCCCGATCAGGTCGCATGTCTAGCCAAACGGCTCATGCATTTAATCCAGTGACATAATGCTTTCTTTATTGTTATAATAATACATACCTAAATAACACTCACACGTGTCACTGGGAAAAACGATCTACTTTCATTTATTGACCTCAATTATGTCACAGTATTATGAACAAGATTCACATTCTGCTATAAAATAAACTTACATGCAACTCGAGAGTATGAAGTGACACTGCAGGATATCGATTACATGAGTGACCATTACATAATGTAATTACGTAATGTGTAATGGTGTCTGTGTAAGTTGTAATAACGTAATAAACACTACCTGATAAAGGCATGCTAGGGCCAGAAAGTTGACGAACGAGCCTATTGAATATTTATATAGTGATATTCCTTAGCAATATTAGTAATTCTATAAACGATTACAGATTGTCAACATAAATACTCTGAAACAAATTTGGCCCGACACCGCCCTCGTTGCTAGCCACGCCATGCGCTTGTTCCATGGCGACAGTAATTGATGGATATTTCCGGAAGCCGGAACTATTTCACACATTCCATTAATCAGAGAGCTACTTTCAGGTATATGAATCCTGTAATGGCACCGAGTAATGGCGCTAAATTGGATATAATACGGCAGTTGCCACCGGCCGAGAAATGCAACAATGGCGACATTCTGAAATCAGCGAAAATTCAAATCAACATCCAGGTGTTTGAATAAGCATTCTCTTTCGGTTCATACCGCTTACCATGCTTTACCATTATCTCGTGATAAAATACACAGGGGACAAATGAGTACCTATATAGGGTTTACAGCGAATTTGTGAGCGTGGTCTGATCGAAAGGTCCACTGGCTATGTTCCCCACTCGATTAAAGCCCGTTTACGGATGCCGGACATTCAGTAATTTACGCGCATTGTTTGTAGGAATCGACTTGCATCGATTATCGCTTAGCGGTTTGTAATGACATGCAAACCCTATTTATACATTACTGAAAACGAGAAGGAGCAGCTGGTAGAGACAATTTGATACTGTTGCTGGTTAATAAGTAGAGATTAATGTCTTTTGCTATCAAGTTGATAAGGCAAGGCTAGGAAACGCGTAGGAATTCCGAGGCGTGCCGAGGAATTTCTACCGTTTCCTGATAAACTTGATATCAAACGACAGTAGTCTGGTATTCTATTTATCAGGTAACGTTTTATGCTCTAAAATGACCACATATGCGTCGTTATCTATGGACAGAACGCGGACTTGTTTGCGTTGCGTCATTACACTGACGTCATTCGATAACGTCACGGGACGTCATCCGACCAATGGAACGTCAGTTTTCACTTCGTTGTAACCCGGATGTTTGTGTCAGGTCAATGCCTGATATAGTAATTTGTAAATTATCATAACTCACCCCCACCCACCTTCACCCACGTCACCCCTATAGGGCCAGTCATATTGACTTATAAGACACTCTATCGAGCAATCAGTACTTCCTAATGCCTATCCTTATGCCAGGCACACGGACACCCGATAGGAAGGCAATTGGTACTATTAAATTTAACCAGCTGACGGCTCACAAACCGGCCACATCAGTCCGAGCGGAGGCTCGAGTCTTCGACCTCACAGTAGCGAGGCGGATACCTTATCCACTATACTAAGTCATATCGACTGGTGAGTGAGTGAATATCGTAAGTGAGCGAATTTTGAAATTCGTTTCTATATCTCGTATTTACGGATTTGATAAAATGTAGAGACATTCTAAACAATTTCCACCCGGGGTCTTCTCACTACGAGACTTTCATTCGTGGCGAATCAGGCGAGGTAGGTAGATAGGAAAAACAGCAGAAAAGAAAAACAGTCAGCTAAAATAGCAAATGACAGTTCACATCCAGAAAAGTAATTCCCATTTATAGTACGTGGTGAAAGCAGAATTTAACTAGAACTGTTGACAGCGAATATATATCACAACAATAGCGAATATATATCACAACAATAGCGTGTCTTCGCAATTTCAGCAGCACCCAACAGACAAACAGTGAATACATATTTACTTTGATATCAAGTTTATCAGGCTAGGCTAGGAAACGCGTAGGAATTCAGAGGCTTGCCTCGGAATTCCTACGCCTTTCCTATCCGAGTCTGATACACTTGATACTAAAACACACAATCTTGGTATACTCTATGCATAAATATAATGGCTCAACTATGGAGTGGCTATTGCTGGGGATATCAACCTGAGGCGGCAACAAATATGTAGAGTACGATGTATTCATTTGCAGAATTGATGAATCGGTATGGATATAAATAAATATTGTGGCAGATTTTTACTGAAACACTTGGGATATTAAAAGTAGTTTTACAATTGTTTAACAAATATGTGTCGTGCACAATACAATACAATACAATACAATACAATACAATACAATACAATACAATACAATACAATACAATACAATACAATACAATACAATACAATACAATACAAACCTCTGTATTCACGCAGTACATACACATGGCGTCATGTGGTACACATAAGTATGACCGTCAATGGCAGAGGAAGGCAAACATTAAACATGGTCACCAAGGGCAGATAAGTCATGCAACAATGTTGAAATCAACATGGTTCTTCATATTGTCCTGCTAACCATGTATCCCGAATTTGGTTACGATCCGTCTAGTAGAATTTGAGTTATTGCGTGGACAAGGATACAGAATGTGAAATTAAATATGGCCGCCAACTGCAAGGGGAGATAGGTCATCCAGAATTGTTTAAAATCAATAGGTTTCTTTGCCGTGATAAACATGCATGCCGAACTTGTTAATGATCCATCAAGTAGAACTCCAGTTATTGCGTGGACAAGTTGTGCCCTTCCGCCCCGCGGTGAATACATAATACGTCTCTTTTTTTTGTTGCAAACGGGCGTATAAAAATAGCTATTAATTCATAAATTTTCCTAAACAAATATTTTTTTAAAAATGATTTAAATATATATTTGCAATGTTCATATGGCCATAAACAAGTTTACACGAAACAGGCAGTAATACATAACTGGTCAGTACTCAATCAATCAAATGACCACTTTTCCCCAGACCAGAGTTCACTGCCACGTTCATTTCCGTCCACATTATTTTCCCTACCAATTGATGCATTGTTTCATTGGTTGCGACTTATGAAAGTTATGACAATGTAATATTGCTCGATGGAATCAGAGGACGTCATAATCGTTATTAATGCCCTGGAATAATATTGTGTGACGTTAATCAACACCGCCAAGCCCCAAATAATTAGCCGCTAGAGACGGCAGCTAAGCAAGATAAGTTTTCCCTTGCCAACAAGATAAGTTTGTGCAGTAACCTGGTAACCTAAAGCAACGCATATCACACCAGTGTATACACACATACAAACAATGACGCAGATCAGATTGTACGGAGTACAATCTGATCTGCGCCAATAGTATTGTTTATGACAATATGAGTTAAATATACATGAATATCAAAGAAGGTAACACTCGAAGTGAAAAGTAATGGTAGGCATTCTAAAGCTTCGGATTCAGAAATCGTCAAGTGGGCGCTTTTTGCATGGTTACCATCCTATAAATAAGCAACGCCGAGGGTATAAACTTCGTTAGTTCCAGACAGAGCAGATCAGATGGTCATTTTATGATATCTGCAATAATATTTTCCCAATTGTGCATCCGCAAATTTATGATGGCCAATCATATATACAGTCTACAGCAATCGGATGTCCATATTATGTCAGTAACTAAAGGTATAACAACAACATACATATATATATATATGTATATAACTGACACAATATGGACATCCGTATGTATGTTGTTGTATATATATATATATACATACATGTATATATATCTCTGAACTTAGTGAGTATTATATTATTTATGATGGACATAAATAGTGCAGTTATGGCCCTATATTCTATGTCTCCTGTTTTGACCGGGATTACATTTATGAGTCATAAAGCAGGTTTTACTGGACGTATAATAATCAGTTGTGTAGATTTCCAAATGAGGCAAAATAATGTAATTTTCTTGTCTTTCCTTATTGGCCTCATATTTATGGAAACCCTATTTCGACGTGACATAACATATATCAGACATGCCATGTGATTTTGTACCTTCTGACATCTGCGTAATTTCATGAAATACGTTTACAAAATTTACAGTATTTTCCGATAATGGCGTCAAAAGTTTACCAGATTTTCAGAGTACATTGTATATACGGAATTGTATTCCGGACGTACTCTGAAATTTTGTCAACTTTTGACTTTATTTATGAAAAATATTGTGAATTTTGTACACGGATTTAATGAAATTACGCAGATGTCCGAAGGTACAAAATCACATGGCGTGTCTCATATGCAACTGCGAATGGAGGAATTTGGTTTATGAAGTACATGTACATGTATGTTACCAGTGTACTTACTATCCGATTAATTCATTCAGTCTTTATTTACAGTGAAACCTCTCTAAACCGGATACCCTGTAAATCGCTGTGTTGGTAATTTTGGTGGGTTTCGTTGTCACTTATCTCCCATGGTAGTATATGTTCGTGATCGCAAAGTATGAATCCGTGTCTTTGGGTGGTTATATGCCTGATTTACAGTGGAACCTCTCTAAACCGGACACCCTGGGTGTCCGGTTTAGAGAGGTTCCACTGTATTGTTGTTGCGGAGACAGAGGCATGTAACTTAAGGTCCGTTCGTCCGGTCGTGCAGCCTCCGTATTCGGGCCATACGCAAAACACTCATTCCATCACATGGCATTGACCTTTTAAAAGTCCGATAATGTCAAATTCACTGAAACACTTTGCAGTTTTCTTGGTTAAGAAGTTTTTAAGAGTTTCTCGCACTTTACATAACTTCAATAGTGCTTGAATGATTGCATCAATATTTGGACACTTGAAACATTTGACCAGCACAATCATTTCACCATGAGCTTGGCCTGTTTGACCATGTGCTGTCAATTGTTATCAAGCTGTCGTTCCAACACATTTATTTTGTGCTCGTATATTCCTTTTTTGTCTTCTTCTTATTAAAGTGAAACCTCACTAAACCGGACACCATGTGAAGTCCCCAGGATGTCCGGCTTAGAGAGGTTTCACTGTAAATCAGGCATTTGATCATTCTGAACCATAGGTGTGTGCTATACGATCACGAACAGACATTATCACCTGAGATAAATGACCAAAGATATGATCACGTGTGTTTTCTTGGTGTCCGGTTTAGAGAGGTTTAATGTAAATGCATATGTATTATTATTACCATAGTTATTAATACACTATTGTGCATATTTCTGTTCCAGTATCACCGGCACACTATGTGTTACAATGTAAATGCATATGTATTATTATTACCATAGTTATTAATACATTATTGTGCATATTTCTGTTCCAGTATCACCGGCACACTATGTGTTACAATGTAAATGCATATGTATTATTATTACCATAGTTATTAATACACTATTGTGCATATTTCTGTTCCAGTATCACCGGCACACTATGTGTTACAATGTAAATGCATATGTATTATTATTACCATAGTTATTAATACACTATTGTGCATATTTCTGTTCCAGTATCACCGGCACACTATGTGTTACAATGTAAATGCATATGTATTATTATTACCATAGTTATTAATACACTATTGTGCATATTTCGTTTCAGTATCACCGGCACTATGTTGTTACAATGTACATGCAATATATATTATTACCATATTATATTATATTGTGCATATTTCTGTTTCCAGTATCACCGGCACACTATGTGTTACAATGTAAATGCATATGTATTTTTATTACCATAGTTATTAATACACTATTGTGCATATTTCTGTTCCAGTATCACCGGCACACTATGTGTTACAATGTAAATGCATATGTATTATTATTACCATAGTTATTAATACACTATTGTGCATATTTCTGTTCCAGTATCACCGGCACACTATGTGTAACCATACGGGTTAGCCAGTAAACTCGGGTCTCCATTACCAAGTTAACATCACAGACGTCCACTCCAAACGAAGGTAACGGCCGTCCGACTGTGCATGTGATACTTGATTTAACCATTTGAACCCGAAAGACCGCTATAGCGGTTTGTGGAAACAGTGCAGATCCAGATGAGCTAGCTCGTAAGTAGCCGTCTCATCAGGATCTGCACTTTTTTTGAAAATAATATTCATATTTTTGAGAACAAAAACACCACCCTTTTCATAAATGGACTAGTCTGAAAACCATTTTGTGAATATTGGATTGGTGGCCAAATCCATTCCAGTTACTTAGGGGTGAAAGTGTTAAGGGTCCCATGTCTTAAATACCAGGGATCAAGCCGCTATATGGCACACCATGGTAGAACCAGTTGGTAGAGCGGGACACACAGTTGTACATGTATATAACAAACTCCAGTGCTGGAATCGGGGATCAAACGCGGCCGCGGTCATTTACAGAAAAGATTGCAGATTTTCATAATCAGATTTCGGGAAAATTCTAAAATACAGAAAACGTTTGTTAATCATTTGTTTCTGTTTTTTTTCTGTTACGAATGCTGGCCAGTTAAGTACTTAGTTTGTTACATTGATGCGAGTGCGTCCCACGCAGTCTACATGAAAACACTACTCTCGCACCATCTCGGGAATTAGACAGGAATTAAATTCCGAGAGACGTAAATGGAGGATCTCAGCTAGTTATTTCCCTTTACAAATCTACTTATAGAATTCGGTCCTATAATGCATTTTAGCGTGTCTGTCTTACTGAGTAGAACAAAAATTGAGTTTTGCAAACAGAGTAGACCCAGATCAGACTGCACATCTGTGCAGTCTGATCTGAGTCTACACTGATTGCAATAACATTAATAAGTGTGAAAATATGAATCTGGCAAATAATGTAGTCCCAGATCAGATTGCGTAGATATTATTTGGATCAACACTAGTCGAAACCACTGACTCTATTTCACAACAAATCATGATATATTCGCTCTGTTTACAAGCAGTAAGTCTATAAACTACGCAATTTGGACCGGACTTCCATACATAAATTCAACGGGAGATAACTAGCTACAATCCGTGATTAGACTATCGACTCTTTCGTCTACTTCCTGAATGTTTGCCGGCCGTATCCTGCACCTTACCCCTGGATGGGAAGGGCAGTGTTGTGTTTACACTACAGTGAAACCTCTCTAAACCCGACACCGACAAAGCACCCGTGATCTTATTTTTGATTAGTTTCTTGGTCATTTATCTCAGGTGATAATGTCTGTTCGTGATCGCATAGCACACAACTATGGCTCAGAATGATCAAATGCCTGATTTACACTGAAACCTCTCTAAGCCGGACACCCTGGGGACCTCCCAGGGTGTTCGGTTTAGAGAGGTTTCACTGTTTTCACTGTTTCTCACATCCTATTAGTGGCACTCATTTATTTTGCTTAGCGCAGGGCGATTATATTGCTTTTTTTGCGCTGTGCATTTCCGGTATGGGAAGCTGGACATTTTTATGGAATACCGCTATATCGGATGCTAATTTCACAAAAACTCACACATTCTAACACTGACAGTTATGGCAATTTCCGAGGATATGTTATGACACAAATCACTTAATTGCGGACGTGTTATTGATATTTGTGTGTTTTATTTCCTTTGAAAGTCTTTTTTTTTTCTTTTCTTTTTTTTATTAGACGGTAAGCGTCTCATTTTACCGTATACGCTCGTCATAAGAATAAGACAAGAGACGTGTTATGGTGCAGCGCCTTTCGTCTGTCTGTCCATTTACGACCACACAGGACACTCATTGGTGAGCACTTTCGGGGTCGTGGCGGTTGGTTTACTGTCCTTTGGTATTTTTATACCCACTTGTTTTAAATGGCTTTATTGTTTTCGTCACTTGTGTCCGTATGTCCGTCCGTACGTCCGTCCGTGTGTCTTTCCGCCACGTGTATTTTAAACTGCAATAGCTAGTTAACCCTTTCACCCCTAAGTAACTGGAATGGATTTGTATTCAATCGTCACAAAACAATTTTCAGACTAGTCCATTTATGAAAATGGGTGTTTGTTCTCAAAAATATGAATACCACTATACAGGTATGTACGGAGCCCCGCAGGGGACGTAGAATCATTTTTTTTATTAATTCGTTGGACCCACGAAATAACAACTCGTTCCCTCAATTTAACAATTCGTTCCCACGAATTAACAATTCGTTCCCTCAATTTAACAATTTGTTCCCACGAAATAACAATTAGTTCCAATGGGAACGAATTGTTAATTCGTGGGAACGAATTATCATTTCGTGGGATCGAATTGTTAATTCGAGGAAACGAATTGTTATATCGTGGGCACGAATTGTTAATTATCCCGTCAACACAGTGCGTATGTGCCGTGAAACACGGTGCCGTGAAACATTTTTGATATCCAGTCAATACTATTTTTGCATTTTACAGCCGTTTGTTGGTGTTGACGGGATAAATAGAATAGTAGGTTAGTGCCGTGAATGGGAAAAAATATCTGGCGCGGCACGGAAACGGGATGTGCTCGGCAGAGCCTCGCCCAGCCCGTTTCCTGAGCCTTGCCAGATATTTTTTCCCATTCACGGCACTAACCTACTATTCTCTATTTATAGGGAACGAATTAATAAGAAAAATCCATGCCCCCTGCGTGGCTCTGTAGGTATGTGGTGTTGAAAGGGTTAATATAGTTATCAGCAACTATACTACAGTTTCAATAATTGTCCACACTACATATTTAATGACTGCAATGGTATCACATACATTTGACCTTCACATAACCTTGACCTATTCTGCCACTGCACTGGCCATACTCGACAGACAGACAAACATAAATAGAGAGATGAGATATGGAGGGTGATGGATGGAGGGTGCAGAGAGAGAGAGAGATAGAGAGAGAGATATGGCGGGTGATGGATGGAGGGTGCAGAGAGAGAGAGAGAAAGAGAGAGAGAGAGAGAGAGAGAGAGAGAGAGAGATAGAACGAGATGATCCATTTGGTCCAATGTTGATTGTATTGCGAAAAGATCATTTCCACATGTTAAATCACCATAGACATCGTCACAGAGTGAAGATTCCTATGGGGATTTAACATGGGAAACTTTTTCTAATTTCAGAAAAATAGTGGACCGATTTTCAAAATGTAACTTTTGATTTCTTAGGTTTCAAAACCAATTTCCAAAATGTTTCGTTTTTCGACTCCTCCTCCAGGTTCTCCACCTCTTTTTACCCCATGTTAAATTCCCATAGAGTACTCAGTTTTCGTAATAAAATTAATATTTGACCAAATTTCACGAAATATAAAGAAGGCTCATTCTTAAATTGTGATAAAATTTGATATTATCGAAAAAAATATTGTTTTTTGCATTGTTTATATGGCCGTAAAATTTAGGCAAGTTTCGTGAAACAGACAGTAGTGAAACTGCTGAATAGTATTGTACCAATTATCATGATTATACGGCTTTTACAATGCAATCACGTTTCTAACCTCGTTCTGCGTAATTGTGACAGCATCTGGTGAAATGGGACTGATGAAATATGAGATAAACCATGTGATTTTGTTCCTCAGAAGATGTGCGAATCTCACGAAAAATATTTACAAAATTGGCGATACTTTCCGTAAATGACGTCGATGTTCGCAGCAAATACGGAATTATTATTTATGAACATTATCATTTTCAAGCAAAAAAAGTGTTATGTTTCACGAATTATGCTTCCTTGTACAGAGATAGCGGAAACTTACAGTATTATCTCCACTGTTCATCAAATGAAGTGATGTGATTGGATGATAGAGAGCATGTGCAGTGAACACGAATAATAGCATCTCGATCGTGTATAACGATAGCCGCGAAGCGACCATAGCTGGGCACATATGGCGACATGCTGATCTGGCTAGCCATGCACAACGGCTGTTACATATACGACACAATGGCTGTCTGCTATGCATACTTATGGACGACACCATGCTTGATCTGATATGCCATAGCACAAACTACATATGGACCGACACCATTGGCTTGATCCTGTATGCCATAGCAACAATACATATGGATCACACCATGCTTGAATTGCTATGCCAATAGCCCAAATTACATATGGATCACACCATGCTTGATATGCCTAATCGCCATAGCCCAACTTACATAGGATCACACCATGGCTTGAAAAAATCTGCTATGCCAAAGCAAACAACTACATATGGACGACACCATGCTTGAAAAAATCTGCTTTGGCCATTAAGAACAACTACATATGGAAAATTCACACCCATGGCTTTGAATCTGCTTGCCAAAATAGCACAACTAACATTAATGGACGACCAACCATGTCGATTGTTTGCCAATAGCACAACTTCATATGGATCCACACATTGCTTGATTGCCTAATGCAATAGCCAACTACATATGGATCACACATGCTTGATTGCCGTGGCCATAGGCCCAACTTACATATGGATTTCACACAAGCTTGATCTGCTATTGCAAATAGCAACAACTACATGGGACGACACCATGGCTTGAATCTGCTATGCCATAGCACACTACATATGGATCACACCATGCTTGATCTGCTATGCCATAGCCCAACTACATATGGATCACACCATGCTTGATCTGCTATGCCATAGCCCAACTACATATGGACGACACCATGCTTGATCTGCTATGCCATAGCACAACTACATATGGATCACACCATGCTTGATCTGCTATGCCATAGCCCAACTACATATGGATCACACCATGCTTGATCTGCTATGCCATAGCCCAACTTCATATGGATCACACCATGCTTGATCCACTATGCCATAGCACAACTACATATGGATTACACCATGCTTGATCTGCTATTCCATAGCCCAACTACATATGGATCACACCATGCTTGATCTGCTATGCCATAGCCCAACTCTTATGGATTAGACCCTGCTTGGGCTGCTATGTCATAGCCAACTACATATGGATCACCATGCTGATCTGCTTTTGCCATAGCCCAAACTACATATGGATCTCACCATTGCTTGATTGCTATGTCATAGCACAACTACATATGGATTACCCATGCTTTGATCTGCTCTGCCTTAGCCCAACTACATATTGGATCACACCATGCTGATCTGCTTGCCATAGCCCATATTAAATATGGATAACACCTTGCTTGATCTGCTATGCCATAGGCCCAAAACTACACATATGGATCACAACCATGTTGATTCTGCTATGCCATAGCCCAAACTCATATGGATCCACACCATGCTTGATCTGCTATGCCATAGCACAACTACATATGGATCACACCGTGCTTGATCTGCTTTGCCATAGCACAACATACATATGGATCACCACCATACTTGATAGATATGACATAGCAACTAAATATGGATCACACCATGCTTGATCTGCTTTGCCATAGCCCAACTGCATATGGATCACAACGATGCTGATCTGCTATGCCATAGCCCAACTACATATGGTTCACAAAACCCAATGCTTGCGATACTGCTACCAAGGCACAACCTCACCCACACTACATATGGAATAACACCATTGCTTGAATCTGCTATGACCTAGCACAACTACATATGGATCGACACCATGCTTGATCTGCTATGCAATAGCAATACAATACATATGGATCACCCATGCTTGATCTGCTATGCCCATAGCCCAACTACATATTGGATCACACCATGCTTGATCTGATATGCCATAGGCACAACTACCTATGGCGACACCTGCTTGATCTGCTATGCCATGCATAAAAACAAATATGGATCACACCATGCTTGATCTGCTATGCCATAGCACAACTACATATGGACGCACCATTGCTTGATTGCTTGCCATGACAACCTACATATGGATTCACCAACCATGCTTGATCTGCTATGCAATAGCCCAAATACAATTTGGATCACACCATGCTTGTCTGCTTTGCCATAAGCCCAACTACATTGGATCACAACCATGCTTGATCGCTCTGTCTTTGCCCAACTCATATGGAATTCACACCATGTTTTGGATCTGCTTTGCCATAGCCCAAATCATTAAGCCCAACTACATATGGATCACATCATGCGTGATCTGCTATGCCATAGCACAACTACATATGGATCACACCAAGCCTGATCTGCTTTGCCATAGCCCAACTACATATTGATCACACCATGCTTGATCTGCTTTGCCATAGCCCAACTACATATGGATCACACCATGCTTGATCTGCTGTGTCATTGCCCAACTACATATGGATCACACCATGCTTGATCTGCTTTGCCATAGCCCAACTACATTAGCCCAACTACATATGGATCACACCATGCGTGATCTGCTATGCCATAGCACAACTACATATGGATCACACCAAGCCTGATCTGCTTTGCCATAGCCCAACTACATATGGATCGCACCATGCTTGATCTTCTTTGCCATAGGCCCACTAATAGGATCACACCATGCTTGATCTGCTGCCATAAGCCCAATACATAGGATCACACCATGCTTGACTATGCTTTGCCCATAGCCCAACTACATATGGATCACATGCTTGATCTGCTATGTCATAGCACAACTACATATGGATCACACCATGCTTGATCTGCTTTGCCATAGCACAACTACATATGGATCACACCATGTTTGATCTGCTGTGCCATAGCACAACTACATATGGATCACACCATGCTTGATCTGATATGACATAGCCCAACTAAATATGGATCACACCATGCTTGATCTGCTTTGCCATAGCCCAACTGCATATGGATCACAACACTGGTTGATGCTTATGCCATAGCCCAATCATATGGAATCCACACCATTGCTTGACTGGGCCTTTTTTATGCCCATAAGCCCATTACCATAAGGAATAACTCCATGCCTTGATCTGCTTTGCCATAGCTACTACATTATGATCACACCATGCTTGTCTGCTATGCCATAGATAAAAAAAAACCCCAACTACATATGGATCACCACCATGCTTGATCTGCTATGCATAGCCCAATAAACTACATATGGTTCACACCATGCTTGATCTGCTGCCTAGCATAGCACACCTATCATATCGGATCACACCATTGCTTGATCTGCTATGCCATAGCAAACACTTACATATGGATCACACCATGCTTGATATGCTTATGCCATAGCCCAACAATACATGGATGGTTATACACATGCTGTTGATCTGTTTATGACTTTAGCCACTATATGATCAACTACATGCTTGATTGCTATGCAGCACATGCTTTGGATCACACCTGCTTGATCTGCTATGCCATAGCCCAACTACATATGGATCACACCATGTTGATCTGCTATGCCATAGCATAATATGATCACACCATGCTTGATCTGCTTTGCCATAGCCCTACTACATAGGATCACACCATGCTTGATCTTGCTATGCCATAGCAACTACATATGGATCACACCATGCTTGATCTGCTATGCTAGCCCAATACATATGGATCACACCATGCATTGATTGCATGCACCATAGCACCTATATGATACACTGCATGATCTTCCATGCCATCGCCCTACTACATATGGATCACACCATGCTTGATTTCTGCCATAGCTCAATATATGCCTCACACCATGCTTGATCTTCTTTGCCATAGCAACTACATATTGGATCACATGCTTGATCTTCTTTAGCCTAGCAATCATTAGATCACCATGCTTGATCTGCAATGCCATATCCCAACTGCATATGGTACACCATGCTTGATCTGCTTTCCATAGCCCAATACATGGATCACACCATGCTTGATCTGCTATGCCATAGCAATACATATGGATCACTGCTTGATCTGCAATGCCATAGCCCAACTACATATGGATCACACCATGCTTGATGCTTTCATAGCCCAACTACATATGGATCACACCATGCTTGATCTTCTTTGCCATAGCCCAACTACATATGACCATGCTTGATCTGCTTTCCATAGCCCAACTACATATGGATCACACCATGCTTGATCTGCTTTGCCATAGCCCAACTACATATGGATCACACCATGCTTGATCTGCTATGCCATAGCCCAACTACATATGGATCACACCATGCTTGATCTGCTATGCCATAGCCCAACTACATATGGATCACACCATGCTTGATCTGCAATGCCATAGCCCAACTACATATGGATCACACCATGCTTGATCTGCAATTCCATAGCCCAACTACATATGGATCACACCATGCTTGATCTGCTATGCCATAGCCCAACTACATATGGATCACACCATGCTTAATCTGCTTTCCATAGTCCAACTACATATGTATCACACCATGCTTGATCTTCTTTGCCATAGCCCAACTACATATGGATCACACCATGCTTGATCTGCTTTCCATAGCCCAACTACATATGGATCACACCATGCTTGATCTTCTTTGCCATAGCCCAACTACATATGGATCACACCATGCTTGATCTGCTTCGCCCTGACCAATCCTCTAATATCATCATCATATAGGATAACACTGTTATGGCCGAGTCCCCATATATCACATACATAATACATTCAGTCCTTTTTCACTGTCTGACATACCGACATTGTGCGATAGGAGAATAAACTAGCTAGGTTAAATTAACCGCCTCATCGCCTCCTTCATTTAATGCACATATTTCGACTGTATCGCACATATTAGTAAATTCGGAAACAAACGGGTCAACGGCCATTGGCCTGACAATTCGTTATGGTCAAATACCCGGGTTTAGAAGGTCTTCGAGCCAATTCTGACCATTACATATAAGGTAAATAAACATCATCCGAGACACAGTGCCTTTAAGGACGAATACGGCAAGTCATTAGCATACAGAGGGGCGATTCTAGTTTCGCTCAGCTGGAATGGTATGCACCGAATAACCAGGACGCTCTAACCAAATAAAACGTATATTTTCTGTCCAGTTAACTGATATATAGGGTCTGGCAGTTACCTATAATTCGTTGTACTCCGTTGCGTGCTGTTTTCGGACCATTCGTCATACACCGCCTAATTCGTGTTCTATAAAAAGAGCAAGATGTATTCTATGTCACTGACAAAGGGTCATATGCGTGTATGTATTTGTTATCTATTCTTTCATTGAATACCTACACTTGCTTACGTAATTTATGGGTAGTGCATGTGCGGCAAAACTTAGGCCCTGGTCAGACAGATCCGGGACTATAATGATCGGAAACATAAAATATATCACTTATGTGTGGCTGTGACTGCAGAAATGGGGCTATTGGGATGTGTGACCAGTGTAGCTCCTAATAATAATTATTCTCGATTTACGGAATGGTGCGAGGGGATCCGAGTGTCCACCTACTTCACATATTACAAGATTTAACCCCAATATGTTGCATATTGTCAGATTAAATGACTACCTGTTCGACAGGAAATGGAAAATACTCGGATGGGAGACTGCATTTTAAACCTGGCTAATGATAAGTATGTTATTGTTCACATATTGTATGTTTAAAGAACTGAAATTCAATATGTGAACAATAACGTATACTAAACATAGGACATTTTACAAAATATCTCAGATTTGGATAAAGAATTCAGCCTCGTGCTAAAAAGGCTGCGGAAATATGTCTGATAGTTTGGTTTTCCCGACCATTGACAGAAAAGTATTTGCTCTATTTACTAACCGGAAATGGATAGCCGTACTATTTTTACCTCAACCGTTGAAGAGCTAGTCACGGTAGATAACAAACCTAAGGGACATAATAGCTGATCGAATTGTGCCATTCCAAGTTGCGGATTCCAGCCTCTTTCGGGAGTTGTCATGTTTTTGTAAATGATGTATAATTCATAAACAATAATGACAGATAAAAGGAACGCCGAACGAATCTAGATCTATATAATCCAAAATCATTATACATGCTATCTATATATAGTTATGTGATTGGAGAAATGGCGTGTATGGCATTTTCTACCAATGTAGACCCAGATCGGACTGTGTATCCGTGAATGGAGAAATGTGACGTATACACTTTGCGATTATTGAAGACCTGGATCAGCCTGTTCATCCGCGCTATCTGATCAGACTATGCAGTGCTCACTTTAAATCAGCGAAACACCAACAATACACTGTTTCCAACCAACATTATAGATTGTTATCAGCTTGAGAACAGATCGGTGGGCTAGACTGACTAGAAATGTATTAAGCCCATGTTCTACAGTGACGAACATGTGCGTGGCGAAGACATGCAGAAATGTGGCTTATGGCCTTTGTGACCATTGTCGTCCCGCACCGGCGCAGTCAGTAGCCTATTTCACCAACATTGCAACGTATACTTTCCTAGCAAAGTATACTTTCGGAGGGAGAAATTTTCAATTTTAAGATAAATGTATTAATTTTGTTATACTGAATTTATTACATTATCACAGCCATTTTGGCTGTGATAATGTAATACATTCAGTATAATAATTCTGCGTAGTTGTAATCATCAAATATATGCAATCATTAGTTCTATATGAAATAATGTATTTCGGAAAAATCAATGATTACTCCCTCAAAATATACTTTGCTAGATAAGTATACTTTGCAATTTTGATGAAATCGGCTACTGATAAGGCACCCACGCGCCGCTGACAGCATTAACCCTTAGAAATCGGGAAACACAACTTGTCGTCTGCGGTTGTTTTATATTTCGTCTTCTTTCTCAACAAAAACATAGTTTGACAGCATTTTAGAATCATTTCCATTGGAAATGATTCTAAAGTGTTGTTAAAGCATGCTTTTGATGAGAGAAATGGGCAATAAAAAGTAAACAGCAGACGACAAAAATGAATTTAGCATTGTAAAGGATTTTGTACCTTCGGAAATTTGCGTCATTTTATGAAATACGTTTACAAAATTTACAATATTTTCCGTAAATGGCGTCAAAAGCGGAAAAAAATCCGCAAGTACTCAGATAATTGTGTCCACTTTTGACTTTGTTTATGAAAAATATTGTAAATTTTGCAAACGTATTTAATGAAATTACGCAGATGTCCGAAGGTACAAAATCACATGGTGTGTCCCAAATGTGATCCCAGCAATATATTCATGATCATGGCGATACGACCTGGCGGGTTCGATGCCCGTATAACAACAATATACACAATTAGGGATACCAGTTACATCTAATAAATAGCGGCCTGGTAGCAGAGCGTACGGTGGTATGGCATGGACTTGTGCGTTCCCGTGTTATTCTTTTCGCAATGAAATCACGAAATACTAGAAAAGTCTTGATGTGGTCTAAGTTCTAACAAGAGTGATGATTTAATATAGGCCTAGTATTTATTAAACGAGCTTACCGATTGTATAGACGAACTTCTTATGGAATCAATTAAAGAGTTTAAAATAAAAAAAAAACAACATGTGCATCAACATAAGTGCTACATTATATGTATTGTATAAGCATAACATCATAAAGTGAAGCACTCATCACATATAACGTGTGTAAGAGTCTCATTTGCATATTTATAAGACGGATGTATTATGATTTTAACACAAGGTGTGTAAGTACTGTGAACGTCATATGTATATACATGTACTAAACTAAATACATTCGTGACTATACTTTATTGTTGTTGTTTTCTCGTATTAATATAAATGGTGTTACTTTTACAGAACATAACTTTATGTTTCAAATCTCAAACCGCATTATGCGGTATATGGGCACATATTGTATTGTATTGTATTGTATTGTATTGTTTGTATTGTATTGTATTGTATGGTATGGTATGGTATGGTATGGTATGAGTATGGAAACATGGTGACAGGGTGTCTGCTACAATAGAAAGGTGGCCTGTATGACAAGTAATGGTATTGATATTTATAATGTCAAATAAGTCGACGGTACGTGGTGGAAGAAAAGAAGAGCTAGTCAACGTAAAACATAAATACTGAACTCGTATGTATAGCAGTTTCCATGTCGTAAACCGGCCACCATACTTGTCATGGCCAGGATGATCAGAGAACACTCCAGGATAAATACTACTAATACTAATTATCTTAATATTAATATTAATAATTTGAATAATAATATTAATAATAACAAGAACATTGCTTGTAAATCAACATGTCACCGCTGATGAGCCATCAAGAACAGAACAACAATCAACCACCCATGCCCTTGACCTTCAGAGGATGAAGCCCACGTTCGTCGCATGTTCGTTATGAATGTACGCATGACAAATCGTGAATGTCGAATAGACGGTCGAGTTATCGCACGAAAACAAGAAAGGCGCTTTATACAAGAATAAGTTTTTGTTCACATCTTGGATTTTTAAGCAATTAAATGCGAATATTGATTTTCCATTTCCAGTCGAACAATTACTGATTAAATCTGGTAGTATGTAACGTGTTGGCATTAAATATTGCAGTATGTGAAATAAGTGGAGCGAGTAGTATATAGGGAGTCAAAATGATACCACCTAATGGTGGTATCATTTTCACCCCTATATACTACCACCACCACCCCCGATAAAACACCGTTTCGTCCAATAGCACAAACTGGTCACCAACACAAAAAACGTGACAATTGGTGTCATAAATACATCACGTTTTCCCCAATTGAACAGATAAAACTATAGTACTAAAAAGGATTTGTTTTCGTGTCGTTGTCATAAATACCTCATGTTCATTTAACGTGCAATTGAACAGATAAAATTAATAGGTTATAATAAAAATATTATAACAAAATGGATAAAGTAATAGAATGGGAAGTGGAATTTTGTAATGACCTTGTTGACGAATTTTACTATAAAATGAAATCATTATGTAAAATAGAAAATATGAAATATCAGCGTAATTTATTACGCGCCGATAAAAGAGTTGCATTTTCAATATTATCCCGAAAATTATGTAGAAATTATAAGAGTCAAATTCGCGAAATGAGGCGACTAAATAGGATCGACAAACGACTAGTTGAAGAGAATGGAGTTAATTTTATAAAACTGTTTAAAATCAACGATTCGTTTACGGATACGTTTTTCTACGAAGAAACGGAAGAAATTAGTGATTTATTTGAATCAAATCTTCCATATGAAGAAAAGTTTTATTCAGAGTTGTTTCTCCCCCAATAGGTCTAATTTAGCTTGAAGATCAGCAACTAACTCTACCAACTCTAGTCTACCACGTTCCCCCCTAGCCACAGGGCAGCGTAGTTGCTTATGTCTACAAAGAGTTTGGGCACTAACGAACTTACAGGGGCAACTGGGGCATTGAAATTGTGGGGCGACACAAGGAAACTTTCTACGTCTCGATATATGTCTTCGTAGATAGTCTTTACAAGCAAAAGTCTTACAACAAGTAGCACACTCCATTTTTTTTGGGGTATATATATGTATATGTTTATGTTTAATTGGACATGAAAAAACATCATGTGTAAATTATTCATGTCCAATTGAACAGATAAATCTCATAGGTTATACAAAAGTATATTACAGAAAATATGATAACGCCAGAACTAGAAAGTTTGAGAAGAGAAGCAGAATCTCTAGGGATTACTTATAGTAAACGGTTGAGAGTTAGGGGGTTGACAAATCTGATAAACTCCACAAAGAATGAGGCGTTTATGAAGCGGTTTACCCGCGCCCACAAACGAGGAGCCTTTAATGATATATCCAAAGCGGAGGAAGTTGGAAACAGAATTCAAAAAGAAAGTATTGCGGGGTTAAGGGCTAGTGTAATTAATTCTAAAGAATTACCTCCAAGCACGTCCCAAATTAGACGCCAAAATAATAAGAAAAAATCTATCGTTAGCGCGATAGTGGAAAAAGGTGAAGAAATATTGGGGGCTCACGATGAAACGTTGGAAAAGGTAGAAAAGGGAAGACGGGTAGTTGCATTATCCTTTCGTAAAAACATTGACATTAACGAGTCTGAACGCATGTCCGATAAAATCGCTCCGTATCTAACAACAAATTTTTATTTGAGATATTCATATTCTTACAAGCTAGAACATATGGACGAAACTAAAAATGGAAAACCTAAAACTATAATATTTCACAAAAATCTCGGTGGTAGCGAACCACTATCATCAATGAAAACCGTTAAAAAATGGCTGTCAGATAAGGAGCAAACACGAATAATGTCCGATAAAATAGACAGACCGAATACAAAGTGGAAGTTTGTAAGATGGGTAGAGGTTTTTGTAAAGTTAATACAGGGTGAGTAGGGTAATAGATTTGGGACTACAATCCAAAGAAGCGGCGGGAGGAGAACTTCCAGAATGGTTGAGGAATAGAAAAGGTATGTATTCTTTAGATAAGTATAATGACGACCTTTGTCTGTTCAGGTGTTTAGCTATGCACCTTGATAAAAAGATCAGACCTGACAGATGTACGGAAAAAGCGAAAGAACTTAGTAAGCAATATTTCGGTAGTAAGGTGGTTTCACCAATTCCTTTTTTCGATCTGAAAAAGGTTGAAGAGTTTTTTTAAAATCGGTATAGATATATCGGTATCGGTATATCAACCCACCGAATGTGGCGTATGGTGGTTGAAAAAGGTACCAGCGCACTATGATGCAATAGGCAATAAACCAATGACAATAGGACTGTTTAATAATCACGCATTTCTGATAAAAAAAAACCTTAAAAACCTATCTAAAATTTACGCCTGCAATAATTGCAAACAGAAATTCACGAAAGCGAGTAATATGAAGAGACACGGACCAACATGTATGAGAGGTGAGACAAAAGTAATATGCGATGGTAATTATTTAGAGCGCCCGCGTTCGTCGTTCGAGAAAGCGTTCTACCCAAAAGGTTCTAACAGTTATGGCGCGATCGATTGGATGTACTCTGTGGAAAAGCGGGAGGGAATTCACATTCACCACGAACAGTGCGGACACGGAGGTGAAAGATGGATTTTAGGAGCTCCGGTAGATGGATACTGTCCAGAAACCAATACCGTATATCAATATCACGGCTGTTACTGGCACGGGCGTGAGATTCATGCAAAGCATACAAAAGAAGAACGCGCATCCACAATGAGAAGAGATAAAGTTATTAGAAAAAGCAAATAATTCAACCTAGTAGTTATGTGGGAATGCAAATTTCAAAGAACGGGTAAAGATATAAAGATCGGTTGCGACACTACTCTTTATCCATATCAGATAGTATACGATTTTGAGGCATATCTCCAGTCAGAAGTTGAAACTACCGGTAATAGTTTAGAGTACGAAGCTGAGCACGTTCCGGTAAGCGTTAGTATAGGAGATAATTTATCAGGAACGGTAACTCATATTTGTGATAAAGATCCCGCAAAACTTATAGAAAAATTCACAGAAGATTTGAATGTCAGGGGAAAAGCTATAAGAGAAGAAGTATGGTCAAGATACGAATTTAATACGGAATATTTACGTGAAAAACAAATCGCCCAGATCAAACAGTGGATAGATCAAGTACCGGTTATAGGTTTTAACAGCAGTAAGTACGATATAAACTTAATAAAGAAATATTTAGTAGGCGAACTGTCATCAACAACGAAGAAAGTAATGGTCGGAAAAAGGGCGAGCGCGACAATATTTCTATTTACTCCGGAGTTTAGATTTCTTGATGTAATACTTTATCTAGGACCCGGTGTAAGTTACGATAGTTGGATAAAAGCCTACGACTGCAAAGGACAGAAATCTTTCTTTCCTTACGAGTGGTTCGATTCTACAGACAAGCTGGATTACCCGGGACTACCGGATATAGAGAATTGGTATTCCAAACTATCTGGGAAAATGTTACTAGACGAAACAGAATTAAGTAAATGTCGTAGAATTTTCGAAGAAAATAATATGAAAACTTTCAGAGATTGGTTGAAATATTATAACGATTTAGATGTAGCACCGTTCCTAGAAGCTGTGGGAAAAATGTGTGAAAATTTTATAAACACAGGGGTGTAGATATCTTCAAAGACGCGGTAACACTACCGGGTGTGGCTATACAATATTTATTGAGAGGAACCATTAAAGAACAAAAATCTTCGAAGACGATTATACCGGAGGATGCTCTATGCGCACCGAAAGAAGAAACATACAAAATGATGAAAGACGCTCTAGTTGGTGGTCCATCGATAGTATTTACGCGATATGCGGAAGCCGGTGTTTCAAATATTAGAGTGGGTTCCAAACCTTGCGAGGCTGTTTTGGGGTACGACGCGAACGCGTTATATTTATCTACGTTAAATAAAGAGATGCCGTGTGGGAAAGAAACTATACATCATATAAATAACCCACATAATCCTAAACTTATTAAAAAGTTTAGTAAAAGAGTTTTATCCGGAGACTGGTTTGGGTTTGCGGAGGTGGATATAGAAGTTCCACGCGACTTAAAAGATAAGTTTTCCGAAATGTCTCCACTTTTTATAAACAGAGAAGTAGAGGTTGATGAAGTTCCCGTGCACATGTTAAAATATTTAAATGATACTGGCCGAACTAGAGGAAACGGAAGAAAATTGGTGGGATCTATGTCGGCCACTAAAGTATTGCTGTACGCGCCACTGTTGAAATGGTATTTAAAACACGGCCTAGAAATAACGGGAGTTCATCGTGTTATAGATTATATTAGTGGTAAACCCTTCGAATGGTTCGCTAAAGAAGTTACAGCCGCAAGACGAACGGGGGATGTAGAACCGAATAAGAAACCGGTGGCCGACATAATGAAATTATTAGGAAACTCGTGTTGCGGAAAAATGATAGAAGCAACGGAGAGACATTTAAATACGACATATACGCGAGACGAAACCTGTGTTGACAAAGCATTAAGATCCGCGTATTTTGATGATTTGGAAGAGATAGGAGATGCGTACGAAATATCTTCAAGAAAACCCCAGTGCGCGGTAAAGAGACCATTCCACTGCGGAATAGCGGTTTATCAACTAGCTAAATTGAGAATGTTGGAATTTTACTACGAATTTCTAGACAAATACGTAAAAAGAGAAGACTTCGAATAATACAGATTAATACATGGACACGGATAGTATGTATATAGGAGTTAGTGGAAAAACGATAGAGGAATTGATTAGACCTAACTTACTAGACGAGATTGAAAAAGAAAAAAAGAAATTGTTGGCTTGGGATAAATGGAGTAATAGAGAACCAGGACTTTTCAAAATGGAATTTAGCGGAGATAGGGCGATAGCGTTATCTAGTAAGTGTTATTTCGTAGAAAAATTTAATTCAATTAATAAAAACTCCGCGAAAGGAATGTCCAAGAGAACTAACGATTTAAATTGGGATAGATATAAACGAGTACTAAGCGAAACTACAGAAGACGGAAAACACATTATAGATGTAGCGCAAAATAGAGGATTTAAAATGAAAGACGGCGTTATGAAAACGTACTGTCAACGAAAATTAGGACTCTCGGCGTACTACGATAAAAGACGCGTGTTATCGGACGGAATACATACGGAACCTCTCTAACGATCCGGGGTAGCTGGGTGTCAGAAGGCACCATAAGAAGTTCTTCGCGAACAAACCCGCGAGATGGACCACCATCTAAATAGTAGAGCACGGGCTCATCGGGTTTGGTAATAGATCGATCTAGATGATATACATTGAGAGACCACACGGGATCAGTCGCGCGGCGGCTGCCACCTTCGAGCTCTCCCGGTTGATAGAGGTACCGGACGCCAATATCCGACAGAAGTGCAATCGTTGATTGCTGCTCCTGTAAACCAACGGGTCGCCCGCGCGAGACGGCAGAGGGCTCGCTCGTCACCCTTTTAAACTTGATAGCATCTACGGGCTTCTTACCTATCAATCTGGTCACCTCTCCGTTCAGTGCGGAGACCACGGCGGGCAGTCTGGTCACCCACTCGGTCGATCGCGTATGAGGGTCTACGAGTTCTTTGGCGTATTGGTGACCGAACAGTCTCTCAGCCAGGGTTCGATTGAAACGCTCCACGATTCCCTGGTCCTGGTGGATGTTGACACGGCCGCGTCTGACAGAAACGTTGTGTTTAGATAATAGATGAGATACCGCCCCCGATGAACTCGCGGCCGGGATCGACCTGGAGAATATTCGGCCATTTGAGAGGACTCCTTTTATATATTCGGGAAAGGGCCTCGGCCACCTCCTTAGACTCTTTAGTGGTCAACGGCTCAGCCCCCTTATAGCGACTCGCTACGTCAACGATTGTCAGCGCGTACTTGTACGTCTTGCGACCGACGCGATCGTGAGGGAGAAACAGGAGATCCGCTTGGTGAACTTGGTTCGGCACCGGCACGTCGAATTTCGGGCGCGGAATATTGTGAGGCGCGGGTAAATATATCTGCCAGATGGCCTGCTTCTTGAGCCATTCCTTGGTGGCGTTTTCTGAAACCTTGGTCGCCGCCGCGAGGTTCTTGATGGCAGCGAGTCCCTTCCAGTAGCCGCGTGGGCTATAGTATGTATTCGCCAGCTTGCGCGTTAGTTTGGTATCAAGTTCGCGCGTGTTCATCGTAATGCGAAGTATTATAATATATCGGACAATCTCCAACACGCACTCGTCATAAAAAAAAATAAAAAATATGTTGGTTGGTTGATCAGAATTTGCAAAGCATTTGCTAAGAATTTGCTAATTACATTATATAAGAGGTTGGTTGGTAAGAATTTTGCTAAGAATTTTGCTAAGAATTTTGCTAAGAATTTGCTTTATATAAGAGGTTGGTTTCTAAGAATTTGCTAAGAATTTGCTAAGAATTTGCTAAGAATTTTGCTAAGAAGAATTTGCTAAGAATTTGCTAAGAATTTTGCTAAGAATTTTGCTAAGAATTTTGCTAAGCATTTGCTTTATATAAGAGGTTGGTTGGTTGTTCAGAAATTACTAAGAAATTGCTAAGAATTTTGCTAAGAATTTGCTAAGCATTTGCTTTATATAAGAGGTTGGTTGGTCAGTAATTGTTTATTTTGTAAAAATAATTAATTTAAAATTTTCGATTGAATATAGTAGCCGACGAGACCCACCACACCCATTCCTACGACGATGAACGCGATCTCGCGGTCTTTTTGGGTCTCTGACGGTACATAGAAATCTGAAAGTTGGGGCTCGGGATCCAGCGGCGCGAGACTTCTCTGCGGATATGCCAGCGCGTACTCGCGGTTGGCTTCTTCAACGTTCTGGAAAGTTTGCGCGGCGTGATTCTCGCGGCGAAGCTCTTCGTTGACCCAGTCCAGATGTGCGGTTCGTTTTTTCGACCATGCTGCGTCTGCACTCTTGAGTTGTTCTTCGGCTAAATCGTGACGCTCGCGCTCCACATCCGCGTCCAAGCTTTTCAGTTTAGAGAAGAAAAGTTGCTACCGCTGAAAGCCAATGCGTTTACGAGGGCACCACCTATCATTATTGCGATCGAAGCCATTTTATTTCCATATATTAACGGGTAGAATTCCAGCTTTAACTAGATAATCTCGGGTCCAAACTGCGGCCGCTACATCTAAGGTCGCGAGCCCTACGTCTCTCGCAGTAAAGTCCAATTTGGGAGCGGACCCTCCTAAGACCCTCTTTGATAGTTGAGCATACCCGATACTGAAACCCGATATCACCACGGCGTGATAAAGCGCATTCACTAACATTTTACCATCTTGTTCAGCCATTATTGCATATAAAAAGGATCGCGTTTAATGTTTAAATGGGGCGCATCCCTCAACGAATGTATTGGAACCGCGTCCAACAGTGTTGGGGGTTGTTTTTTCAATTTCAGCCTCGTTGATGATCTGTTGTTGAAACGGTAAAGCACATACAGGGTGCCCACAACTGACAGACCACCAACAACAACCCACGGGATCCAATCAGTTGGAGCAATCGGTTCCAATCCAATAGCGATTGGGGGAGAAACAGCTGCCACCGGGTGTTTTGTCGTCTCTGTCTCGGATTGCAACGACCGTTTGGCCTCTCGAAGCTCGGCGAGTATTTTATCTTGTTTAACTTTTCGGGTGGCAGCAGCCGCTCTCCCAGCCGCCTGTCTTTTGGGATTTTTTATACGCTGAATGTCATCCAGTGGCGGAGTAACACTCGGGTTCGATTGTGTTTGAGCAATCGGGTTCAACACCGTCACTCTCGCGGGTGCGTCTTGTGTCATCATTATTAGGGCTTATAGTTCGTGGACATATATGTCCAAATTGACAGTGTTTACCCGTGATCAACGCGGTTGTCAGCGGAGCTAAGTACATTCCAAACTTGTGATAAAATGAGCAGCAGGCTGTTCTAAGAGTGTGTCCTATAAAAGGGTCGGTCTCTAGATCGCCAATCAATCCCGCGGTGTCTGGTATAGGGAGAAGTATACTAACGGTGGTAGCGTAAAAATAAATAGCCGCCGATCCGAGAGTTTTCGTCATCTCCGCACCTAATTTGGATTCGTATCGCGCGTACATTTTATCGACCTCCGCATCCGACATCTTATCCACCTGACAAACTGAGAGACTCCTACCGAGATAATGCTCCGATTGTCCCCCAGCAACCAGCGCAGCCAACCACTCACGTGGCGCCGCGTTTTCATTTTCTTTCGGGACCGTATCGGCAGCCGTGCTGACAGGTGTTCCTACAGTTTCAGTCGTGTGGCAGTCGGAGTGTCGGCGGAGCGACTGTTTCTTCCATTAGCTGATCGAGAAGTTCGTCGCAATTCATTTTTCTTATAATTAATTTAATTATTCTTACGAGTCTCATAAGTCTAACATATTGCCAAGCGCACCACCAGATACTTATGATCACCGTTATGCTCACAATAAAGCTAGCAGCGGAGCAACAAATTCTTAGCAATTGCTCAGCATTGTTAAGCATTTTCTCAGCATTGTTAAGTATTTGTTAAGCATTGTTCAACATTGTTAAGCAATTGCTCCAGCATTTATTCAGCAATTGTTCAGTAATTGCTAATTACATTATATAAGCGGTTGGTTGGTTGATCAGTAATTGTTCAGAATTTGCAAAGCATTTGCTAAGAATTTGCTAATTACATTATATAAGAGGTTAGTTGCTAAGAATTTGCTAAGAATTTTGCTAAGAATTTGCTAAGAATTTTGCTAAGAATTTGCTAAGTATTTTGCTAAGAATTTGCTAAACATTTGCTTTATATAAGAGGTTGGTTGGTTGTTCAGAAATTGCTAAGAATTTGCTAAGAATTTTGCTAAGAATTTGCTAAGAATGTTGCTAAGAATTTGCTAAGCATTTGCTTTATATAAGAGGTTGGTTGGTTGTTCAGAAATTGCTAAGAATTTGCTAAGAATTTTGTTCAGAATTTTGCTAAGAATTTTGCTAAGAATTTGCTTTATATAAGAGGTTGGTTGCTAAGAATTTGCTAAGAATGTTTTGCTAAGAAGCTAAGAATTTTGCTAATTACATTATATAAGAGGTTGGTTGATCAGCAATTGTTTTTTGTAATTTGCTCAATTTATTAATTAATAATTGATAACTTCGTAAGCAGTCGGTTGATCGGTCTTTAACAGAAGCTTGGCGTGCTTAGTTTCCGAAAGCATCTGTCGAACCTCCAGGCGCTCCTCGCGCGTTGGGATAACATCGTTCTCTCGAAGACAGTCATCGAACGAGTCTCGGTCCTTGCAGTGAAAGAGGGCGACCCATTTCGTTTGCTCGCGCAGATCCTTTAGGACGGCGTTGTACTTCTGAGTGGAGATCCATACGCTTTGTCTCGCATGGCGGCCAGAAAATGCGAGCTCGGAGAGCATGTCCTTCTTTTTGGTCATCGCAGCCTTGGCCGAGCAATCGTCAATCACGTATAAGGTGGGCTCTCCCTGGAATATTTGATAGAAGACACGCAGCCAACCGTGAAGCCTGTCGCCGGGGTCAATAACGTATACCTCAGGGTCGGTCCACATCCAAGGGCGCCGCTGATAAGTCTCGTTGTGCCGCACAGTGTGACACAGGATCACGATGTGACGAAAGACATCGTGGTAAGAGCCGTTTTTCCGCATCCTGTCTGCCCACATATTATAGCAGAGTGTGCATCTCCAATCGCGAATTGGTATTGATTTTTAGTACATCGCTGATACGTATCGGCCATCTTCGATGTTGAGTTGCGCGTTCGTAATTATATATAAGTACACGTTCAATGTGCCAGCTCCATCCGCCTCTTTGGTTATCTGGATCGTCACACCCTCGCTGGTTCGCATGTCTAGCCATAACGCGTATTTGGTAGTCAGGAAATCCGCGAGGGAGACGTCCGAGAGCTGCAGGTCTTTGGCAACCACGGCAACCTCCGGGGAACGCTTAGAGCCGGAAGAAAAATGTTTCCTTACTTCGTCCCACTGCTGGTGCGCGCGAAGACCCGCGCTGTAGAGTTGATTGGGTAATCCCTCTATCGTCACCTCTACCTTCGTGATTTTGGGGTTATAAAATTTGTCAGATTTTCTAGCACCGAGCGCGAACCGACCCTACTCGAACAACATCAGTATACCTTTCATCGAGCGGGCGGGTACGTTGACATTAATATTCCACAATGTTTCGCTTTTGTCTTTCGTCATCTTGCGGTGGCGAAGAACTCGGTCGTAAAGTATAGCAACGCGCCCGATATACTGAGTTCTGATCAATCGCGCGAGTTCGGGCATCGTGACCATGTCGTACTCCAGCGAAACATTGTCGATCGTATACTTCGATGTCATGTCAGTGGCTATGAGAACTCGGCCGTAGTCATTGAACGTTAGTTCGTATTCGAGGCGGTCAGCCAAAGCACTCTTATAGTAGGGCATGTGACTCTCCAGCAACTCAAAGTCAAGCGGGATGTAGAATCGGTTGCCGTAAGCGGCCGCGACCGCGTTGTCGCTCGCGATGTTATCTGCCTTGTCACCAGCCCCGATTCTAAGTCTGGTTACGTTCCTATTTCGGCTGGTGTCAATACCTTGATATACCGCATTTTCGCGCTCTTGTGCCATCTTCCACAGGTCCTGGTAGCAATGGTAGACGTCGCTGTCATCGATCGACAACACCTCATTACCAGAAATCTTTATCATGGTCTTCTTGACGATGGCACGACCCAGGTTCTGAATGATGGTTCGGTCCGCATCCGTCGATGTAAGGGAAATAGTGAAAGCGAGGCGAACAGTCCCCGGCGTAATGACGTCGCTAGCTCCGAGGTTGGGGAAGCGGACTAAGAGCTGCTGGTTCTGGTCGATCGTCGAGGGGTTGTTCGTAATAACGACACTCTGTCTCACGCCTTTTGCCCCGAGGGGCTCACGCAGTCTGCGATATGGATTGAGTTTACGACCGTATGGACTCGAAGACATAATCTATTAAACCTGTATGGTTTTGTCTTTAATATAATAATAATTATTATAAAGATGGCTGATCTCGATATTGGCATGGACGATTTCGACCCATATAGCCGAGGTGAGGGCTTGGACGATGATGATGACGACGATTTCGACTCCCTATATAGCCGAGGTGACGCCTTGGACGATGATGACTATTTCGACCCATATAGCCGAGGCGAGGGCTTGGACGACGATTTCGATGACGAAACGACCTTCATAGAGCCCCCACCCGAGAAAAATACACATTTAGAAATGTGGGAGGCCCCACCCGAAACTCCGGCATGGGCGGGCGATGCCGATATTCCTGCGGGGATCTTCGAGGGTGAGATGGCGTCTATCGAGGAAACGAATACTCTGGTGAAACGGTGGGAGAGTGAAGTGTCTAAACACGGCATCAAGGCCACGTTGGAGTTCCGCAGCACTAAAAGTGGAGACCTGTGGGTTAAATGGAACAAGAACTGGAAGTTGCTGACGTACAAGAACGACCCAACCAAGTTCCTCAGCCCCTCTTCATTGAACCGATATGGATCACTCCTCACTCGAGCTCTCGGAGTGATCGATGATCAATCGCAGTTGCCTAAAAAAATGGTAAAAATCTTTCAGACTACCGACAAAACGCTGGCGAAGACGGCCGCCACTATAGAAACGATCGAGTTCAGCGAGATCCCTCGCGTAGCCACCGACGCTAATTAACCGATTGAAACCACGGTCAACGAAATAAACGGCACGAAGTTTGACCCACCGTTACCTCTTCGCGAACTCCGGGGACTCGATAAGGTACTGCAAACAACCCGGGGCGAACTGGTCAATAACCTCTCCAAACTCTCAGCGCTGGACGAACATATCGCTCTAGAAGAAAGAAAAATAAAGGAAGCACGTGGCGATAGAGAATCTACCGAGCGAATCAACAAACTCCTGCGGTCGTTGCGGGATGAAAGAGAAGCTCGCTTGGAGGCTGCCTCGACTAACCGTGAGACGCTTTCCGGTCAATTAAGTCGGAGCCGCGAAACAATCTCGAGGGTCCTGCACGAGGACACGACACTCGGTGAACGTCTTCGCACTCTGTTCAGAGAGAAGGGCTTCACGATAGTAACCATCCTCACAGCTTTCACCATGATTATATCGACCCTAATTCTATCTATATCGTCTCTAGTTCTATCTATCACGGGTGGTTCGGCACCAGCACCAGCGCCAGCACCAGCGCCAGCACCAGCGCCAGCACCAGCGCCAGCACCAGCACCAGCACCAGCTCCATCCGGTGGAGCCAAAGAATGGATAAAAAAACAAGTAAAAGCCCTCGCCAGTCTCCTGGCCAAATTAGCAGGAAAGTTGGCTGCCGCGCTGCCCGGGTTGATAGGGGGTCTCCTCTCCTTTTTGTTATCTATATTATCAAAAACGGTCGGATGGCTCGCCAATAATACTTGGGCTTTAATCGTGGCGATCGCCGGTCTCCTACTATTCTCCGCCCGAGGGTTTCTAAAACCAAAGCGCAAGTAGTCCGATTGCCACGAGGGCAACGACGAGCCCTAATTTCTCCTCCTCGTGGGTTGTGCTTCCAATGTCAACAGTGTTCATGATTGGTGTTTCCGCGGGTGGAACAACGGGTTTAAATGAACTTGATTCGTGAATTGGGGGTGGTGCTTGCGGTTTTATGAAATCGCTTCCGCTGTTGGGGGTGCGCTTGATGATATCCACGTTCACGTTCCCGTTGTGGCCGATTTTTTGATTGGCGGTGGCGATTACGATCTGATTATTGTAACCGTTAACCGGGTCGTCTCGTAGTATCATATTGCTCGGCGCCATATAAAGACCTATACCAAATACGTAGTCTACTGGGTACTAGCATTCTGTAAAACGTCTTGATAATTCTGGATCGCCTTCTCCAGGTCCACCGTAGCTGAGATGGCGTCCTCTACAAGTGCCAAGAATTGTTTTTGCGCGTCAAACGCGGTTCCGACTCCTATTATAGAACTGCGAGTTTGCTTCTGTGCGCCGAGGATGGCCCAGACGTATGTGCGAATGGAGTCGTTGAGGCGGGTAACACCGGCCTGCGTAAACCCTAGACCGTCGTCCAATATAAAGGTTTCTATACCCTTCTGCACGTTTTCGTCTTGTAAAATATAATCGACGTGAGCTCGTTTCGGAGGTAACCAATTGCAGGATGAGACGCCGCAGTGCCGACCTCCAGATACTTCCGGCCCGAAGGTCATCGTCGCGGGATCAAAATTTCCGGCGTTCCGACTGACGATGTGGTCACCCGATCGATCGTGTCTAAAATCAGTCTGCGTCCAATTCCCGGACTGGCCCCGAATGAGAACGGTGCCCAGGCTGTTGCTGTTAGGAAATACTTTCTGTCTCCAGTCCGCATCTTTTGAAACTTTAAATTCGTCACATATCCGTTCGAACGCCTTACGGTCGTATGTGTTGGAAATGGGGTTCCAGCCATTGTCTTGAGGTAGTGGAGTACCTAGTTCTTTGAGAATCCTCCTAATTGCATAATACACATGAAAGTTGTAGACGCTACTGCTTAACATGCTGTTACTGTCTTTTATGTGGTCTCGGAAAGAGACGCCACACCCGGTTGTGGCACACCACACGGTAAAATTTAGTTGGTTCTGCCAGAACTGCATATGATTATTGTTCCAGTTTGTTATGACATCCTGTGTAACGGTTTTAGGAAGTCTGTACTTTTCAAACATGTTAGTGAAATTTGTGTCGAAACCCGCGCCCAAACTAGCTCTTATTGTGGGGTGCACAAGCTCACCAATGGTGTTCTTTTGAGTGTATACACCCCCGACTGAATACTTTGCATTAGAGTTAAAGCTAAATGCTTGGGTATCCATTGAAAGATATTATTATTATGTTTGCTTCTATCACTAATGTTCAAAATGAGAGTTGTGAACTTCAAAAGTCAATCGACAACTGCTGCGGAAAACGCCGGGTAGGCCTCAGATCAATCACCTTCACGGTTGGGTGGAAAAACGTGGGGGATAAGGAAGGGTTCGGCTACTGGAAGGATAGACGACAAGTAAGTGTGAGGCTGCCCCCCGGCCTTTGGAGTTCGAGATCCCTCCAAACTTTTGTCGCGTCGGAGCTTGCTGGTAGAGCCAACCTCACAATCTCGAAAGTCACCGGACTCGCGACCTTTACCGTCGAACCCGCCAACCAGGTAACGATCACCCCGGCTTTGACCTCAATGTTAGGATTAGCACCCCATTACAACGAGGATGAACTCCCTGTCTTCCCCGCGGGCGAGCACCGCCGCGATACCCCGGTGAACCTTACCTTCACAAAAACTCTCGGGGTGCACCTGGATCGGGTGAACACATCGTACAGCCTGGTAGACGGCACTCCCAGCACATTACTAAAAACTGTGCCGGCCAGCGATTGTTTCTTTGGGGAGACTGTGACATTAGACTTCTCACACCCCGAGATGAAAGTTTTGGAATCGGGACACATCCACGAGTTGAAGATTTCTATTCTCGATGATCAAGCGAGAAAGTTGAATAACTATTACCCGATTTCGGTCGTTCTCGAAATAACCGATTAAACATTAATATATACATATTAATCATGAGCATATACGGTCCAGGTGGTTCAACTTAGAACGGGACGTTCCCGTCGCGGCCGCGGCATACGATGAAGCCGCGATGAGAAGGCTGGAGAGGGGCGTAGCACAGTCCCACACAATTTTAACTAGGGCGGTTGCACAAATGGGAAAAATGCAAGCTCGAAAACCCGTCATAACAGTTTGTGCCGAGGAGCGGGGTTCACTAAGCGAGGGGGCCTACGAATATTCATTCGGTGCCAACGCGAGCAACAGATACGGGGGATACATCATGGCAGTGTCCGGGATGATTTTTCGAATGGCGGTCTGCTCGGTCAACTTTCGCGGACACGCCACTGGCGAAATCCGAGTGAATGTCGTCCTGAATGGTGTAGAACAGAATATTGGCATCACCAAGCACGCGGGGCAGAGGTCAGGGTTTACTATATTCGATGATGACACGACAATTAAAGTTTCGGCAGGTAGTGTTATTAACTTTGTTACAAAAATTGGCGACCAATCGGCTTCCTCCACTGCAGTGACACTGTTAATACAACTTGATTTATGATGAATGACGAGAAACTATATCCACACTTACCTTCGGGGACGGTCGACCCGGCATCCTTTAGGATACAACATATTCTACAACACGAGGGAGAGACGCGGACGGGATATTCGAAGAAATATAGACGGTCGGTCAATATATTAGAGGGGGTGAGCACCGCGTTAGCCTCAGCATCCGTTATAAGCGGGGTGGGGAGTGTGTCTTTATTGTCAACAATCGTCGCTGCACCGGTCGCGGTGGCCTTGAGTGGTGTAGCGGCGGGGGCGGGACTGCTTTGCATGACGGCCAGACTCGTGGGCCGAAAACTAGAGGCCAAGAGTCGAAAGCACGATCGAATAGCGGTTCTCGCGAGATCTAAGAAAAACAGTATCAACGTTATCCTGTCAAAAGCGATAGCCGACAACGATATATCAGATAGCGAGTTCAAAATGGTCGTCGAAGAGATGGTGGAGAGATACCAGGAGTTAAAGGGTACGATCCGGTCCAAGGCTCGACCACAAATTCTCGCGGACGAAGATATAAAAAAACTCGTAATGGAAGGGAGGGCCGACGAGAGAAAAAATCTCCTCGCCCGTCTCGGGACGTGATATGCTTATTCGTGTGTCTACAGCGACATCAGGATATTCCTCCACCATACATTCCAGCTGTTCCGACGGCGCCTCCATACGGAACATACAATTTTTTTATTTAGGGCCCCGTTGCGACACCCACTGACCACCATACATTTCTATAACTGCGTATCGATTTACTTTGTGGATTTCTTTACCCGATTTTTTAAATTGTTTATAATTTTATTAAAATTAATTAATAAATTGTTTACTGCACCTATATAATAATAAAATTGCTGTAACATTTCTTTACCCGATTTTTTTAAATTGTTTATAATTTTACCCGATTTTTTAAATTGTTTATTTTTTATTTTTACCCGATTTTTTAAATTGTTTATAATTTTATTAAAATTAATTAATAAATTGTTTACTGCACCTATATAACAATAAAATAACGAACCATCCCGGAAATTCGTGAACCTCGCTAAGTGTTTATAAATAATTATGCTTTGCGGTTTTTATCTGTTTTTCTTATATTAATTAACTTTATAATTTTCTTAAAATTAATTAATAATAATTTTTACAAAACTAATTATCAAATTAATAAAATAACGAACCATCCCGGAAATTCGTGAACCTCGCTAAGTGTTTATAAATAATTATAATTTGCGCACCATTTTTATGTTGTATAGGAAAGTGATGAGTATATATACGTTTGAAAGCCTTACAACAATTGGTCTCATCTCGTGTGTGCCATGTTGTTGATCCGGTATGACGTCCGTCTCGTCTGTTTAATGGTAGCAGTCTCTAAATGTGTGTGTGTGTGTGTGTGTGTGTGTGTGTGTGTGAATTGGTGATGGAATTGTATAGCTCAAAGGTGCCGGCCTAAAAGATTTCTACCTAAGAGCTTGCAATTTCGGAAACCAAATTCACACATAGGCTCGCCTTACTTCGCTGGTTTCTCTTAATAGAGGAATTGGCAATGGGGTTCAAGGCGACCCGTAAAATGAGACTGGGAGCCAACAGATGAGTGGGCTTAAGAAAGGTCCCAACACCCCAGTGGCTGGGTGCCGGCTAGAAATCTGCCCAGTCGCTGGGGTTGTGTACACGAGTGGAGGCTTTTGCTATTTTTTTACAAATTATTAATAATCGTAGAAATAAATTAGCTATAGTGGAGGAGGAAAATGCCGTGTTGAAAAATAAATATGACAACGGGATGACATAAATCCTTTTTATTAGTATAGTGTTATCTGTTCAATTGCACGTTAAATGAACATGAGGTATTTATGACAACGACACGAAAACAATCTTGTGTTGGTGACCAGTTTGTGCTATTGGACGAAACGGTGTTTTATCGGGGGTGGTGGTATCATTTTGACTCCCTATATACTACTGAGCGCGATATTGGCCAGCGATTGGCTTAGAAAGTAGAGCGAATTATAATCTGTTTGAGAGCACAGGTGGGAGACTCGGACCTATGACACCAAAACAATGCCTATTAAAAAATCCTTGGTCTCGTACATTACCATCTTATATAAAGAAAGGTGGATAACATTGTGGCCATTATAGAAAGAGCCCTCTCGTTTCCGACTCGCACAAACACAATACACATCGATTAAATGTATGATTTCTGTCGCTTGCAATCGATAAAGGTATTAGGTGTGTAAATATATTCACTTCAAATCGCTCTTTCCAGCATTTGTTCAGTTATTCGCATTTTGTATACCCCATCCAAAGCGAAATTTGCGTGTACGAAATAATCTCACACAGAATCGGAGGCCGTCCGGCGTGGATTATCGGTCATATTTGACCAATAACTGATCGCCAGCTCAAACTAAAGTGGTGCACCATGATCATATACATTAGCAACTCCAACCATACAAAGTTCGTCCAATTGTGATCGTTCACCGATCTAAAAAACACCTTTCATTCATGATTCGCGTACTATCAGATTATGTCTTCTGGAATCCCGAAATAGGTTGAATGACGTCATTACAGTTTAGATTTAGCCAATCAGAGATGTTCTTTACATAGACGCTTCCGGTTGTATTATGGAAGATGGTGCATTGACCCGGTTCCAGATAATGAAAGGAATTAGATGGTTGGAGTTTCTAATGTATATGGTCATGGTGCACCACTTTAGTTTGAGCTGGCGATCAGCTATCGGCCAAATATGACTGATAATCCACGCCGGACGGCCTCCAATTCTGTGTGAGATTCTTTCGTACACGCAACTTTCGCTTTGAATGGGGTAATCAAAACGCGAATAACTCAATAAATACTTGAAACAGCGATTTGAAGTGAGTATATTCACACCCTTAATACCTTTATCGATTGCCAGAGACATATTTCATACATTTAATCGATGTTTATTGTGTTTGTGCGAATCGGAAAAGAGAGGGCTCTTTCTATAATAGCCATATTCATACCCACCTTTCTCTATATAAGATGGTAATGTACGAGACCAAGTGGGTGGGGTAATGGGATTGTTTTAATATGCATTTTTTTGGTGTCATAGGTCCGAGTCTTCCACCTGTGTTTTAGAGCTGTTCTGCGTGTCCACCGTACTCGTGACATACTGAAGCGTGCGTGGGGCCGCCTGGTGTTTGTACAGTAATTATCGTGATTGGGTTGTCGTGATTATCGATGATGACAATCACAGTTGGGTCGCCATGTGAGAAAGGGTACCATATGACATTTGCAAAAAGTGTAAATCTTGGTCATTTAACCCGTTCACGCCATTCGATTTGCCCGGACAGTAAGGATGCGTCAGTGAGTGAATTGCGAACAGCGTAGCCCCAGATGAGACTGCGCTGCATCCGCGCAGTCTCATCTGGGGCTACGTTGGTCGCGACCGCCATAAGGTACTTTTTCTCAGCCGGCGGCCCATTTACTGATTACATTTTCTCACGTGAGCAAATCGTCTTAAAGCTTTGGTCTAAATATTGTTGTGGTGTAAATCAAAATATTCTTGAAAGTGTATATTTATTTCGTGATCAAAAAGAACTGGGGTACCATGTAACGGAATAAAAAAAGGGACGTTAGTGGAATGCCACTAATTCGGCATGCATTTTCCTCCTGATTTCTGAAGATGGTCAGTTACATGGACTTCTTGACAGTGCACGATAATCGTGTGTGTAAGATTATATGAAGATTTTGCAGTAAAAAAAAAAGAGACTTTTCTTACCGTTTTTGTATAAGTTCTACGAGGCCTATATTCCGTTCACCGCGGCCTATAAGCATGCACAGGTGGATGAGTCGGACCTATGACAACCAAAACAAAATGCCTATTAAAAAAATCTCATTACCCCACCCACCTGGTATCGTACTGTACATGACGTTAATAGAATATGGTACTGTATGAGACCAAGTGGTTGGGCTTTTTTTGTAATGGTCATTTTCTTTGTGTCACAGGTCCAAGTATTCCACCTGTGTAATCATGGCGTCGAGTATACCGGTCCTATACAGTACACAGGTGTTTTAACAGACGGTCATTGTTTTGGTACCATGTGGGAATTTTGGTGGACTTGTGTGGATTTCGTTGGTTTTGGGTAATTTACATAGACTTGTGCATGTAATAATGCTCAATCATTACACACGACATAAATCGTCAATTATCTACACATTCACCGTTCCGAACTTCGGATCACTTTTTTTCCGTATGTACGTGTAATTCGCGGGAGGTGACACATATTGTATGTTGGTAACAATGGGCCCAAACCACCAGAGATACCTAAATAATCCACGAAACACTGAAATATGAACAGTTCTTCAGGAACCTGTGGTCCTATACTGTGCTGTTTGCAACTCTACATGTCTACGAGCGGGCTTCATATCCATCCCTGACTTATTTTAAAGGCAACGTGTCTCAAATATTCAATATGTTTTTCTTTCACTTTATGGACTGGAAATTACCTGTCAACCAAAATCACCATTTTATTTAAGAACATTCCAAAGAGTTGGTGTTTTAATCTCCTATATACATTTATTACCAAATACAGTGGAACGTCTCTAAACCGGACACCCTGTGGTACCCAGGGTGTCCGCTTTAGAGATGTTCCATTGTAAAACAGACAAATAAGCACTCCACGAAATGAGTGTGTGCTTTGAGAGCAGAAAAACACATCAACATAATATATAACTAAACTAAGCCCACGATAATTAAGAATACAAATATTTCTGAGTGTCCGGTTAGAGAGGGTCTACTGTATTATGGTACAGACGATTTGGTAATGCTTTTTTGTATGAGACAGCACAATTTGCGAAACATAACGTTTTAATCAGGCGCGATTCTCGTGTGATTTTCGTGAGCGATTCTCGTGTTATTCTAGTTTGATTCTCGTGTTGTCTCGTTAAGTGTTATTGTTCCACACACATCCATCAATTAGATTATATCAATCTGCATCGCAATCTTGCCTCCTCGTTTCTGGCCAATGTCCACTACAAGGACATATAATTTGTTGACATAGCTCGCAGACAATCTGTAGTAACGATCAACCCTATATGAGACACGCCATGCGATTTCGTAACTAAGAACATGTGCGATATCTCATGAAAAATATATACAAAATTTACGATATCTTCCGTGAATGATGTCGCATGATGACAAAAGATTTTTCTTTCTTAGGAGTAAGTGAACCTATTGTTTATTTCATGCAGAACCAGTACAGACTGGCTGCAGGTCATGTGCAAGTGGGTCCCACAGCATCCATACGAATAGTGAAAGTAGGAGAGACTGGCCTTATTGGATGGCATTCGGTTAAATTATATAGTCAAACTATTTGGTGGTGTCTAACCTATATTACCTATCATGTGACATTGCTTGAGATCAGTGGCGTATTTCATCAACATTGCAAAGTATACTTTAGTAGCAAAGTATACTTGGAGGGAGAAATTTTCAATTTTATGATAAATTTATTAATTTTTATTATACTGAATTTATTGCATTATCACAGCCAATTTGGCTGTGATAATGTAATAAACTCAGTATAATAATTCTGCATACTTTTAATCATGAAATATATGCATTTGTTAGTTCTATATGAAATAATGCATTTCAGGAAAAATAAATGATTACTCCCTCAAAGTATACTTTGCTAGTAAAGTATACTTTGCAATGTTAATGAAATAGGCTACAGAAGCAGTATTTCTCCATGGAAGAAATGTCTGCGTAATGTGGCAGAAGGGGTTGGTGGGCCGACCGACCATTGTGTGTTACATCATGAATATAATATACCGATATTGTACAGTTCTACCAACCATTTTGCATAATTGGTCATTTGTAAAGCGTCTGGTTTACCATGATAATATTTATACAAGTTATCTACAACAGCATGATGAATGTTCATACAATGTGTCAACTATTTATATTGAGTAGTGTATGAGCTATAGTACATTACATTTGGAAACAAATGTTTCGACTCACCCGATATATAGCCGTAACATTTGTTCTTTTTTTGTCAAACAGATAGAACAACGTAATACCAAATACTGTCACATGTACTCGTTGTTAAGGCTTGTATATGATTGCAATGCTTTTATAGGATTTACAAACAGGGAGAGTTTCCGGTGGGGATGGAAAGCTGCATTCACTGTATGTGGACCCAGGGCTCCGGATACTGAATTAGTAATTGAGTATTGTCACTCCATCATTTTTGAAGCAATTGGGTATTTCAAAATTTTAATTGGGTAAAATAAAATCACACTACTGTTTACACATCAATAGACCGAAATTACTGAACAGTTTGCTTCGAAATATCTTGTTATTTCATTAGGAGACAATTCTTGGAGACAATTCTAATGAAATACAAAAATGTGTTTTCATGGAAAATAAGAAAAATATGCTATATTTGTTTTCTGCAGCATGATAAAGGTACCACAAATTTGTAATTGCTTTTTGATACTCGCTACTTCTGATTTCAATTGTTTTTTTTTTGCAATTGTAATTGGATATTTAAGCAAATACGCAGCTTATCTGGAGCTGTGTGGAGATTTGTATTTTTTGTTTCAGTAGACGATTTCATCAAACTTGTGCAGTGCACGTTTCTAACAAAGCGCACTTTGTGGGTTTAAGTATGTATTGCAATTATTTCATATAAAACCAGTGTCTGTTTGTATCAGCTCGTAAACTGACGCAACGTTCCTATATTGTAAACTGACGCAACGTTCCTATATTGTAAACTGACACAACGTTCCTATATTGTAAACTGACGCAACGTTCCTATATTGTTACTATTATTACCTAATCAGAGCTTTTATTACTTTTGTTTCATTAAACAATATTAATTTATTTGTTCATATATTGAACATTACTCCCTCAAAAAACGAAACCTGCCCAAATTTTACGGCCATATAAACAACATTACAGTATTACGAAAACTTTATTTGTCTATGGGAATTTAAAATGGGGGGGGGGGGGGGAGGAGGTGGAGGAGCTGGGGGAGGCGTCAAAGAACAGGAACAAAATGGAAATTGACTCCGAAACCTGGCTAGATAGTATAGAAATGATCTAACTAAGAAAACAAAAGTTACATTTTGAAAATCGGTCCACTATTTCTGAAATTAGAAAAATGTCCCCATATTAAATCCCCATAGACAATTTCACTATGTGAAGATGTTATGGGGATTTAACATGGGGAAAATATTTTTCCGTAGTAAAATCAATAATTGACCAAATTTCACAAAATAAAAAGGCTCATTCTTAAATTTTGGATAAAATTTACCATTTATATGGAAAAAAGTATTGTTTTTGCATTGTTTATATAGCCATAACATTTCGACAGCTTTCGTGAAACAGACAGTAGGACGGCAAATGTATTAAACATGACATAATGCGTTTTAGAGTATACATGTATACATGTACTTTTAAATATAGTAAATTAATTTAGGGACCCTCCATTTGATAAAAACAAACCAGTGTTCGTAAAGCTAGTTATTTTTCATTTCTTGCAACATTTGTTTTACCAAACCCTGAACTTTTTAGGTTTGTGTTTGTTTGTTTGTTTGTTTGTTTGTTTGTTTGTTTGTTTGTTGGTGTTTAACGGCCTATCAACAGCTAAGGTCATTTAAGGCCGGGCCAACGGGTTCGATCCCGTATCAACATTCTGCTTTTAGGTGACAATTGGGTTCTGCATATGACACAAATCTACAAATGTATAGTTGTTTTTATTATTCGTCACTTTCTGATCTGGGACGCAGTGCCTTTAAGTAACAACGTTGCCAACAAAGTTACTGTTGGACCCAAAATAGAGACAAAAAGTTCATTTCCAGCACGCATCGCGGTCATTGTGCCTTTACTTAATTAATAATTTCATGGCTTTGCCAGCATTTCAATACATCCAAATTATAATGACTCCCTTCATGGTGAGAAATCATAGATCACGACATCCCGTACACGTCAGGATATTCAGTCGAACCTCTCTAAACCGGACACAGATAAATGGTAGTTTTGCTCAATTCTGATCGGGTTCATCGCCATTAATCTCCGATGATTATGTATGTTCGTGATCGCAAAGTATCACGCGTGTCATGGGGTAGTCATATACATGTTCGACAGTGGAACCTCTCTAAACCGCACACCCCATGGTGACCGGTTTAGAGAAGTTCCACTGTATAGATTGGCGATACGCTACGCACCGGCGTAAAATGCTTCTCGTCGAAAAATTCACGGATGCTCCTTACGAGATGCCACAGAGCTCTACTTAGAGCTAAATGAGCGGCCAGACACAGAAAAGTGTCTTAATTAAGGAGTTTAATAGCAGCCCTCTACACACACCCAAATAATATACCATTTTAAAGCTGAATATCTCGCCGTCAATATTAGGCATGATGTGGATCTGACATGTGGTGCAATTTTTGTCCAGCATAAATCCAAGATGGCCGCCAAAATAATTGAAATGAAACTACCATGTCCTGTAAATAAGTGTACATGATACATAACAGTTATCTAGATGTCGAACATGCACTTTCTGGTCACAAGAAGTATGTCAACTAACATTTAAACCTAATGAGACAAATTTAATACTTGCAAAAATCCAAGATGGCCGCCAAATATGAAATTGTTGCCATATGTGTTCTTATGTAATATATGTAAGTTATTATAAAATGTGACATATGACATACGACTATAAAAAGGTGCAGTTTCTGTCTACGATATATTCAAGATGGCGGCCACCAAACTTGAAATGTCGATAGTTTGCCTAAGTTGTGTAACCGATACTATTTTAGTTAATATATTAGTTTCCAAAATGGAATGAGCGAGTAGAATATATAAAAGCTATATTCTGTTAACTCTAGCGAGATAGACTCCTCATTTCCATAAATTCAAGATGGCCGCCATATTATTTAAAACGCTAGTTGACTCTGATGTGTATGCAGCAGCCACAACAGACCAAATGCTCGCTGGGAAACAGTTCAGTCGTGCAACAAGAGGCTTGACGCTTGTCTATGAGGCACTGGCTGGCCTGAAGATTGCTGCATTTCTTGCATGATGTGAGAGACGTGGCACGTCTCATTATGTTGACTGACTGACGCACAGAAAGCATACACAACTGAGCAAGATGATCACAACGCCGGGCAAGAAGTTTGTGACACCATCCGGCAGCATTTAGTCCAACACTTGGAAGAATTCAAAACATGGGGGCATGAGCAGTCACAAACATTCAAGTTTTGGGATCACTTACTACAGGCTCTACATATTATCCTTCTAAATATTCGCGCAGAGAGGGAATATAACTGGGTGGTTCACCTGCAGACACTGAGAGCCATGATGCCGTTCTTCTTCACTTCTTCGCCGCAGACAGACCCAACTACGCCAGGTGGTCACCGGCATATATCCTGGACATGTTGAAGTTGCCACGCAAAGTTGAAGAAGCTTTTGAAGCTGGTGAATTTGCAGTGCGACAAGTTCCTGGTGGCTTCAATGGGATATGGAGCGACATGGGCACAGGGAAAACGGTAATTAGAGATTCCAAAGGCAGCGGTGGTATTGTCGGGATGACCAGAAAGAAACCAGCTCTCATACGATGGATGCTGACTAGACATATTATGGGTGAATATGCCAAAGGTATGCGCGAAAGGAGTGGCTTCACGAGCAGTGGAGATGATAGGGGTCACTGGGAATGGAATGGTGCTTAACGGCACATCAACACAAAAGAGTATCATTTAAGGCCAAGCAATGTAGATGAAGAATAAAAATAATAGTAAAATAGTATGTTATATGTGGTAGGCAATCAGATGATTATGGTAAAACTATTAATACGATGAGCAATAGAGATGAGCAAAATGTATACAATGATAAAATTATAGAAATGAGAAACATGTATACAATGATAAAATTTTCCGATAAAAGTTAGTTTCAGGGAGAAAGCGAAGCAAACCTTCAATGTTCTCCACATGGAATAGCTCCGCACGTGAAGTAACATTGAAGTGTTTGCCTCGAATATCGGCAAAGTCGATACAGTCCAGTAGGATGTGTTGCACGGTAAATACGCGGTGGCATGGAATACACCATGGACGCGGCTCACCCTTGAGCATATACGAATGCGTTAATCGTGTATGTCCTATGCGCGCGCAATCGACTAAGGACAACTTCATCCCGGCGTACTGGGTCACCGGGAGGTGCTCGACTCCACAATCAAGCGTGATGAAGACCACGTGAACGCACTCGCCATGCATGTGACAAATAACATGACAAATCCATTTGAATCAGAGTCACATCCAGAAGTCCTTATCAATATTTATACAGGGCTACAAAGGATGTGCAGAAATCATTACCCGATCTTAACAGAACAGAAACAGAAAAGCTGGAGAAGTTTTTATTTGGGGCTTTTGAATTTGGCCAGACCAGTAGCTTCTACAGTCCCATTAACAAGTCGGGCATAACAACATTTGCGGACATGGCCAAGACGACTAAGTTCAAAACTGGCAAGGGCATTGCCATTTCAGCATCAATCAGTCCAGAAATTGTATTCCGCAGAGCATTGTCTTTGGCGCGGTGTAGAGATGTTGTGTCTATGACAACTGTTCTCAGTCATCCAATTGGGCCTGTACCCGTAGCCCTCTTTTATGCTGATGGCACAATGAGAAAACGAACAAGACGGAATTGGGACATCAGCTAGAAACACAAGTAGTGAAGAAAGATGACATAACCGAATACAGCACACCGGACAATGTCTACATTAGCCGCATCATATCTCTTTCAAGTTTTAGCTGGCTTCCAAAAAGCTGACACTGTTGTGGAAGTCTTTGACATATATGGCAATGATAGCTCGATAAAGAATGCGGAGCGAGATCGTCGTGCTGGAAGTAATGCTGTGTCCAAGAAATACCAGGCGATTGGCGGACGTCCAGTTCCCCCATGGACGAAGTTCCTTGTTGTGCCATCCTACAAGCAATCACTTGTGCATTTCCTAGGAGAATATGTGATTGAACACGCACTCTCATATCTAGAAGCACATTCTTCATGTAAGCTCTACGTGTTTGGAGGATTCTCTAATGGCGAGCTTGTGAAGTCTGCCAGTAGCAAAGGTGTACTCGAAGAACCAGTGGCCGATTTCATCAAAATTGCAAAGTATTTAGGAAAGTATACTTTGAGGAAGTAATCATTTATTTTCCCCAAAATGCATTATTTCATATAGAACAAACCACTGCATATATTTGATGATTAAAAGTATGCAGAATTATTATACTGAATTGATTACATCATCAAAGCCAAAATGGCTGTGATAATGTAATAAATTCAGTGTAATAACAATTAATAAATTTATCCTTAAATTGAAAATTTCTCCCTCAAAGTATACTTTGCTAGATAAGTATACTTTGCAATGTTGATGAAATAGGCTACTGAACTTGCTAGTTCGCATGAAGAAGCCGATACTAGAATGATGCTACACACTGTTATTGCCGACGAAGGCTTTGGCTCCCGTGGTGTTTCAGGGACAATAATTATTCGATCAACAGACACTGACGTGTTAGTGCTTGCAGTTCACTACTTTACAAAACTGTCAAATACAAGTTTCATGTCGATTGAAACTGGCTTTATCACCAGTACGACAGACAAGCGTCGATTTGTCCCAGTACATGCAATATGTGATGCTATCGGTCCAGAGTTTTGGAGCATACTTCCTGCTGTTCATGCAGTCACAGGATGCGACTCTATGTCGTCACTCTTAGCAATTGGCAAGAAAACAGCATTTAACATTGTCATGAAAAAGGGAGCAGAATCATTCAGCGGACTATCTGACCTGGGAACAAATGACAATACTGCTGCACTTTCAGCAGCTCGGTCATTTGCAGCAGTCCTGTATGACCAAAGTGACAAAGAGAGGAGTGCACATACAGCCCTTAATTTGTTAAGACTGAAGCTAGCCGCCTAGAAGGACAAGTCACTAGCAAAATTACCCCCTTGAGCGAGCACACTGGCAAAGCAAACTTTGGATGAACTCGCACATAGCAAAACCAGATGGTGGGTCTCCAGAGCAACATGGTTGGCAGAAGAAAGATGATAGGCTTGTACATGTGTTCTTCAAGGGACCGATGGCGTCAGAGATACTCGAAGGACTCATATGTTGTTGTTCCAACAAGAACAGATGTGTTGTCAATTGTGTCTGCAACCAGGGCAACATGACTTGCACTGACCTGTGCACATGCCATGGTCATGAGGACTGTGGGAACCCACACTCTAGTGATAGGGCACCTGAGTATCTTGATGACGAACTGGACGACTAATTGTTATAGCGGCTGGTGCGACTGAATATTTCATGCTGATAATTTTCCATGAAACAGTAGCACTTTTGTGTACATTTGTGTTTCCTATAATACATATAATGTACACTGTACTTATGCTTTCTTATATTTTCATGCATCAAAACCTACGGTACCATTCTTCAGTGTTATAGTCATGGCGTGCATTAGCCTAGTTGATCTAAATATGTCAAAATATTAATATTTGGTGGCCATTTTGGATTTATGCAAACAAGACAATTATCAAACTCAACTTAAATGTAGCCTATATATAGTGTGTTCCTACAATCCAAATCACAAATTTAATGCTACCTCCAATATGTTATCTGAATGCACATACATAGAAACTACACTTATATATGTATATTTCAAATTATGTGATGCCCATCTAAATATTTATCTCGTCAAAGGCTGAACAACTGGACACTTACAAATTATACCTCAGAATACAGGGCGTATAATGCATTTTGAAGTGGTATATGATGTGCGTGTGTTTGTCGTAATGTATGTCATGTAATAAATTCCATGCATCCTATAAGGACATACATGGCAAAATATTCATATTTGGCGGCCATTTTGAATTGATGCAAAACAATTTATTTGCCTAATTATGTTTGAAAGGTTGCTAACAAGTATCTTTTAACCAGAAACGACAGGTTAGACTTTTAAATAAAATAAATATTCCATTCGCACGCATCTACATTGCTGATATTAATATTTTAAATATTTTGGCGGCCATTTTGCTGCGCAAAATCTGTACCACTTTTCAGCACCACTTTATGTCTTAGTCCAATGATAAGATGTCAAGCTTTGAAATAGTACATGACGTGTGTGTGTGTGTATACAACTTGTGTGCATCAAATATGAGAACATATGTAAACTCTTCATATATGGCGGCCATCTTGGATTTATTGAGATATTTTTATTTTGTAATTTAGCTCAAAATCTCGCTATGACGTGTATTGTAACAAACAACGATATTTATAAGTTTTAAAACCTGAACTATATATTTTGCATTGACTTGCATGACAAACTATGAATACTATCACTTATGTTGGCGGCCATCTTGAATTTACGCTGGGCAAAAACTGCACCACCTGTCAGCTCCACATCATGCCTAATATTGACGGTGAGATGTTAAGCTTTAATATGATATATAATTTGGCTGCTATTAAACTTTAAAAAAGCAGGCTCTGGCCGCTCCCCTAAAACGCATGTTTCGTCCAGTTGTTGCGCCGGTCATTGAACGAAAATGCGGTTATGCAGCGCCTATCTCGACGTGAAACAGTTTGCGCCGGCGCAAAGTACAGCTCCAGTGACCTAGAGAATACCAGGCTAGTGTATTTCCATATCAGGCACGGCTAGAATAGAGCATGTAAATATACTTAATTTACAACATGGTGGCCATTTTGAATATGGCGTCCATTTTGAAAAAAAAATCCAGGTGGGTACATGTCCAAAAACGTTTAGTACACGGAACTTTATCAGTGTGCCAATTTTCATGTTTGTGGTTGTGACTGGAGAAATATGGCTTATGTGATGTATGACCAGTGAAGCTCCTGATCAAATAGCACACTCAATATATTGTATTATAAGTTATTGTGATTCTACACAGGCTATATCGTATATGGTGTAATATTGCCCGTCTGGAGGTATCGCCTCGGGTGAACATACCTTCAAACGGGCAATATTACACCATATAGCCTGTGTAGAATCACAATAACGTATTTGTCATACCGCAGATCCTGTATTTGGCCGTAAAAACATATCTCTTCTTTTGATCTTTGCGTTTTTTCAGGAAGAAACATAATCCGAGATTCGATTTTCTACCGTCAGTCTTAATATAAAGGCGTAAATGAACATTTTGTTTTTTTAATAAACGAAAACAAACTAAATATGGAGTAAGAAATCCATTGAAAACGACTTTATGACAGTTTTTTTATATCGTGTAATTTAATTTATATTCCACTGCTCTATCGATCTGCTCTCCCTTTGGCGCCTCTAGAATAATGCGACTGGTTCCCAAACATTCGCTGTCATTGCTACGCCGCGGTTTCGTGCGTGGAACCCATAGTTTGTGACCTAAATATAGCCGTGTCACGAAGGCAAGCGTGTGGAGATTTGAAAAGCAATTTTCGTTATTTTGGCTAATTTTTCGCACATATTTTAATCAGCGAAGAATATTTATGGAAAAATAAACAATAAATGACTGGTTTTGAGTGTACAATTTGTTACTTGTATTGATCAATTCGGGGTTTTATTGTGTTTAGTGAGGAATACAATTCGCAATCGGTAGATGCTTGCAAAATGTGTTTTCATTGGACGCGAGGCGCCGGAGGGGAATCGCAATTCCTGTATGTCCGACGGCCTTGGCAGGTCATATAATATATATGACCAGGCAAGCTAGCCAATCAAATGCCGAGAAACTTATCTGTGGTATGACAAAGCCTAATATGTACTCGTATTGCTTGTTAGAAGCGTTGCTGGTGTTTCGTTGGTTGAATGGCGAACTGTGCAGATCCTGATCAGACTGTGCGGACGCACAGGCTGATCTGGATCTACACTGGTCGCAAAACCCATAAGTACAATTTCTCCAGTCACGGCCACATATACTTATGTCACGAAATGCGTAATTTTGTGATATCAATTCCCCATGTAATAATGTTGGGCTAATAGAAGTGTTCGGACTGAGACGGGGGAATCCCAGTCGTGCAACTGTCGCGCCGCTCAACTCACAGGCATTCGGCGTGTTTCGGTTTTCATCGGTATAACTTTTATTTTTATGAACAAGGCTTCTAACTTTGGTCGGACACGACCTCGTATCATAACAAATAACATGTTTAAAATTGTAATTTGCTGTGCATTCTATGTATTTCTGCAGGATAACGATAATTTTCAAATGATCATATGAACTTGCCACTACAATATTGACGTTAGAGCCTTAAACACATTATTTCATTTGTTATGACACGAGGTTGTGTCCGACCTATGAAAAGGGTCTGTAATTCGATATTAGTTGCATAAATATGTTCTAACTATGTTATTTTAGCAAGATAACAATAATTATCAAATGAACATGTACACTTTCCGCCAAAATATTCACATAAGCGTTAATACAATCGCGGAATGTGTTACGATACGAGGTCGTGTCCGACCAAAGTTAGAAGCCTTGTTCATATATATATACTTATACCGATGAGAGCCGAAACATGCCGAATGCCTGTGGCTCGACCGGGATTCCCTGTCTCAATTCAAGCATTGCAATGAATTATATTAATAGTATTAAAGGTGCATGTCCACTCAGTAGACACAACATATTCGTTATATCAGAGACATCATCCGAGACATTTTCTGGCAAAACAAACATTCATTCACCATTATCCCACGTATTTATTGGCATTATTATACATTTTATATCAGACGTAAATTTCCACACTGATATCAGCGGCGATAACCGTGTTTCCTTAAAATGTTAACGGACATTACTATTTATTCTCTGTATGTATTGTTTGATGGCAATGATCATACTTTATAATCTGTCGAAAATATTTTTTTTTTTCCGGTGACTCATTTAATTAGTACAAATAATTAAAAAATATCATGCCTCATTTTCATATGAAAATAGCCTGATACCACCGCGCGTCACTATCAGTAAGATAAACATTAATAAATGATTATATCTGTACAGCGAGCACTCGTAATTTTTAGAACTGGTGGAATAGTGACACAATTACTGATACACGTGTTTAATTCCTACAAAGAACATTAAATGTGTGTGCCTACTGAGTGGGTATGTACCTTTAACCCTTCCTACGCTGTTGACGGAAATTTCCGTCTGCTGTTTTTCATTTTTGCTTTAATTCTTAACAAAAAACTGGTTTTGACAGCACATGAGAATCGTCTCCATCTCCACTGGAGACGATTATCATGTGTTGTCAAAACCAGGTTTTTGTCGAGAAATATTGAAAATAAAACATTTTCAGCAGACAACAACATTTAATTCAGCGTAGTAAGGGTTAAAGGCACTGTTTCTCAGATATACAATATGTGAATTTACGCTTCATGCACAGTAGATGAGACATGTCGTATATCATTTAATCGCACCATTGCATTTGATGAAATTAAAAAAATACATGCGTATTTGCAAGATTATCAGAAACGGTGATACAGGGAGATATTTTGGTTTGGCATAATTTTGCATTTTTGCTATTCATGTACAAGTACCAGTAAGGAAAACATGTGTTTTTGTGAATTTATCATATTATACCACATTCTGAAGAAACAAATCCATTGTAAGTAATAGTGTGTAGTTGTTGAGACTCCATATTTTGTATACATGTAGGCTACTTGTATATTGCCCTAACAGACATATTTGTTCCCATTCTTTATCTTTGACCTCCAAGGGTGACCTTGACATTGTAACTAGTGACCTGGGGCCCGTTTCACTAAGCTTCCTACGACTAAAATGTTCGGAAGTGCAAATTTGTGATCGTCTGGAAATTTCAATTGATGGATTTACATTTATTGAGCATAGGCTGCATATGCAGCCTATGCTCAATAAATGTAAATCCATTAATTGTTTACAAGAAAACATTGGTAATGTGACATTTACAGACTATCATAATTTTGGACCTACACATATTTTAGTCGTAAGAAGTTTAGTGAAACGGCCCCCTGGGTCTTATGTGTGGTTTGTACATGTGTGTGTAGTTATTGAAAATCGACAAAACGGTGTTGAATGGATGGCCTGAAATGGAAATTTGTTTTCCATGTTTTTACCTTTGACCTGTAAGTGTGAACTGGGTCTTACGTGTGCTTCGTCCTCTTCGACCCCAGCCGATTTCATCAAAATTGCAAAGTATACCTATCTAGCAAAGTATACTTTGAGGGAATAATCATTTATTTTTCCCGAAATGCATTATTTCATATGGAACTAACAACTGCATATATTTGGTGATTAAAAGTATGCAGAATTATTATATTGAATTATATATTGAATTTATTACATTATCACAGCCGTATTAATGTAATGAATTCAGTATAATAAAAATTAATAAATTTATCCTTAAATTGAAAATTTCTCCCTGAAAGAATACTTTGCTTGATAAGTATACTTTGCAATGTTGGTGAAATAGGCTTCAGATGCATTTTGTTCCCATTTTTGACATTTGACCTTGGTCATGAGTGACACATATATGTGCGTGTAGGTATTATTAACCAATCCGGTACAGCGCACAAATGACAGCTGTAAATGAACATAAAACGACGTCACATTATAGTATCCTTCTTGTGCGGAATGTGGTACATCGTAAGAACAGTCGTACCCATTTCAGTGAAGTCGACAGAATGAAAAAACATCTCAGATAAACCGATTCTTTGGCAGATTAAATATTTCAGCTCATTATTATTATAATGAAAACCACTATCAGATTGGAAAACCAATATAATTCTTGGGAATGGGGGGGGGGGGGGGGGGGAGGGGGGGGGGGGGGGCTATTTAAATGTCAACTGACTTCCAGTGCTTGGTAGCCGATTCGGCGTGTCCTTGGGTAGACAACTTCGTGCTCGCCTAGTCCTATCGAATGGGGACTTAAATAGTCGGTCCCGACATGCAAGGTCATCGAGCCAGTGCCGTAGTTAAATGAAACCATTTATTTTCCAGTGCTTAGATATCGCAGTATAGTACACATGTACTTGTACACCACTTATATGTGACGGTGACTGGATAAATGGGGGTTAGTGGTTTTGCGACCAGTGTAGATCCAAATGAAGCATGAATGCTGTTTCATTGATGAACTTGCGAATAGTGCAGATCCTGATCAGACTGTGCGGATGCACAGGCTGATCTGAATCTACACTGGTCGCAAAACCCATAAGCCTCATTACTCCAGTCAAAGCCACATATGGGGCTATGTTAATCACAAACGCAATAAGGTATTTTTTCTCAGCCTGGGGCCCATAAGAAAGTTGTTTCGTATGTTTCGATTATTTTAACAAATTATTCTCTTAATTTCAATCATTTCTAACTTGTGTTTCCCGGTGAGCTATCGTCCCGGCATTTTCCCGTCAGCACCAGAATCGTCATTTAGGTTACTCCGAGATTTATGCCAATTGTCTGTCGACGTCATTTGTGTCACATGAGACAACGAGTGCCGCAGGTCACAAAATACGACCGTTGGGAGAAAGGAAGAAACGTATAATTACAATACTACAATACAGTATCGAAAGAGATCTGCATGTTTTACATTGGTATCTTATTTCTTAACAAAAAACAAAATTAATAGGTTTATCAGCACCCGAGAAGTGTTTCCACTCTGGTTCATACGGTTTAACCTATTCTACGGCCCTGCTCCAATGTAGAAATTCGTCCGCGACTGGAACATGTTTTGTCGATAAGTATTTTTTTTAAAAAGTAAAAAACAATATTCAGCATTGTAAGGGATAATACAGTGTACTACTGTCTGTTTCACGAAAGTTGCCCAAATTTTACGGCTATATAAACAATTCAAAAACAAGATTTCTTTTGATAATATTAAATTAAAGGAAAAATTAAGAATGAGCCTTCTTTTTATTTCGTGAAATTTGGTCAAATATTGATTTTATTGCGAAAACAAAATGTCCCCATGTTAAATCCCCATAGACATCTTCACGGAGTGAAGATGTCTATGGGGATTTAACATGGGGAATTTTTTTAGAATTTCAGAAATACTTGACCGATTTTTTAAATTTAACTTTTGTTTTCTTAGTTAGATCATTTCCAAGCTATCTAGCTAGGTTTCGGAGTCAATTTCCAAAAAAAAATGTTTTTTGACTCCTCCTACAAGTCCTCTACCTCTTTTTCCCCATGTTAAATTCCCATAGAGAAATCAATTTTTCGTAATAAAACCAATATTTGACCAAATTTCACGAAATAAAAAGAAGGCTCATTCTTAAATTTTCCTTTAATTTAATATTATCGAAAAAAATATTGTTTTTGAATTGTTTATATGGGCGTAAAATTTGGGCAGCTTTCGTGAAACAGACTATAGCTTCGTTGTTTATCAGGTAACGAGCTTTGTATTGGCCGACTGATAACATAATGCCCGGGTTTCAAGGAATTAACAACTGGCGTTTCATTGGTCGAACGGCGTTACATGACGTTACCGAATTACGTCAGTGCAATGACACAACGTAAACAATGTTATATGTGACCATTGGCTAGCATAAAACGTTACCTGATAAATAGAATACCAGCCTAGTGTCTGTTGATATCAAGTGTATCAGGTTTTTGCCTGATAAACTTGATATGAAAATACACTAGACTGGTATTGTATATGTATTTGCAGTGCCACGATGTCGAAAAAGTCATCCACGTTGGTGTTCTTGTTCAAAGTTGTGTTGACTATGAGAACATTTACGGCTGCGCTCGGAAACTCGCACCACGACAGCGCAACATCCGGGTATCCAGTTATTCAAGAAGCTGCCACCAGTGACAATAGGAATCCAGAAACCAGTACAGTACGTGCTTTGTCATTCGAAGAAATTTTAAACCAAAAAGTTGACAAATCAGCAGTTTGTCCAAAGAGGAACGTTCTTTTGTTTTTCACTTCCGGTGACCTAGATTTCCTTCGTCAGTGTTTACGCATGCGCGACGTTACCGGCGGAATATCCGCGAGAAGAGAGACCAATCAAAATACAGAAAACGCACCACGTGACCAAGACGTGAATTCCTATTCGGGGAAATTGCTCAAAAGAATACTCCAAAACATAGACACCGGAAAATTTAACATAGACGACCATATGACGGATGAAGTAAAAACGATCGCGCATGGAGTAGATAAAAAAGCGGCGTCACGGTTATCAGTAAACAGTGCGCTGACGTCATTAGCGGATATGGTCCGGCATCAGTCGGAAGTACGGAGCAGAAGTCACCATCGTGGCTTCCGGCAACGACTCCTGAACCTGGGGTGATATGTCCACCGGACATAGCTGCCAAAACACAATCCAATTTATGAAACTCGCTGTGGTAGCTAGGTTTACATGCGCAAAGTTCAGACGATTTGGATTCTTAAACACACCAAAGTGTACCAACGTGTTTAAAGGCCATATGAATAGAAAAATGAAATAATGACAATACAAACGACATGCAGAAAACCCCATGCAAAAATTATTATCCGATCAAAAGTTATGCAAGTTTTCATAACTGTACATGTTATGCAAATTTATGCAATTTTTTTCCAAACAGATTTTTAAAATACCAACAAAAAAGTTTTAATTAAATAAAAACATTTTGTTACATTTTTTATTTTATCATAAATTATCAAATTCATGTAATAAAATATAATGAGAAATAAATCACTTAGGCTTAATATAAATAAAGAAATAAAACATAATTGTTCTTCTATGACCTCATAGTGTAACACGCATACTTCAGCTAATTATAATTTTCAAACATTTGTAACTTTTTTAATATTTGTTATTTTTACATGCAGTTTTCAGCATTTAATTCCTATTATCAATTTGTATTATTTACAAAAATAAGAAAAACATGTTCATATGACCTTTAAATTAAAACATTACTATGCCAATTGCAACAAGCATAGGACATTAATTTCTGGGCGCAATATACGAATGTATGTCTACTTTGTCCCAGATCACACAGGAACATTGTATGCACAAGTGTGTTTGTTTGTTTATTGGTGTTTAACGGCCCATCAACAGCTAAGGTCATGTAAGGCTGGACAAACGGGTTCGATCTCATTTTAACCTGCTGCATTGGGGGGGGGGGGGGGGGGGGGGGGTGGGGGGGGGAGGGGGGGGGGGGGGGGGGGGGGGGGATGGGGGGGGGGGGGAGGGGGATCCCAAAATCAGAACAGAATATTTCTGTTAAGAAAAAATATATTCAGCCCTGAAATTAGAATAACCTGATCTGGTGTCAGGTCCATACCACACCAAAGTCACTCGGCCCCGTCCTCTAAAATAAGAATATGAAAAATCGTAATACTCACATAACGGGTATAACAAGATTCAACTGTCACATACAAAATGCCAAAGACGTGTGAGGAGAAACCCTCTCTTGATAAGTTTAGCATGATGTGCAGTGAATGTGAAGTGATCAATATATTAACAATAAACTACTGTCTGTTTCACGAAAGCTGCCCAAATTTTACGGCTATATAAACAATTCAAAAACAAGATTTCTTTTGATAATATTAAATTAAAGGAAAAATTAAGAATGAGCCTTCTTTTTATTTCGTGAAATTTGGTCAAATATTGATTTTATTGCGAAAAAACAATTTCCCCATGTTAAATCCCCATAGACATCTTCATGGAGTAATAAAATCAATATTTGACAGAATTTCACGAAATAAAAAGAAGGCTCATTCTTAAATTTTCCTTCAATTTAATATTATCGAAAATAATATTGTTTTTGAATTGTCTATATGGCCGTAAAATTTGGGCAGCTTTCGTGAAACAGACAGTAGAAACTTCCAATAATCTCCGAAGGGAAGCACATTTAATACACATTCATTTAAAGTCACTCTTTTTATTAAATTTTCGACCACATGGTCTTTATCAAAATAATCTGAAATTGTATTGGCAGTCCTATGTGACGTCCATATTGTAGTAGTCCAATATGGACGTGACGTCACATAGGACTGCCAATACAGTTTCACACTACTGTATTTTGATAAAGACCATGTGGTCGAATATTTAATAAAAAGAGTGACTTTAAAATAATGTAAACTAGAAACAGCCCATGTGTCCTAAAATTCGCACCTAACTACTCATTGGGATCCAGGTCTAAAACAACCATGCAATTATAAAATATATACAGTGGAATCCCGCTATACCGAACACACTGGCGGTACCCATGGTGTTCGGTATAGAGAGATCCCACTGTAATATATTCCATCGACAGATATTAATAAAACGCTAATTATGAAGATTTCGTTACATATTTTTAAGTTAGTATGATCATTTGATATCGATTTCACATAAAATACCAGGCCCTACGCTGTCTGATATTAACTGTTGATGTCGTCGTGAACATAATGTTCCTGTGTGGGCTGTTCCGACTCTATTATTCAAGCCACTTCATTGCCCTCCTCTTTACACGTCCCTGCTCTGAATGTCACATGGGTGCCAATAACCTTGGAAAGTTCACATTCAGAGCACGATCGTCTATGAGACACGCCATTTTGTACCTAAGAACATGTGCGATATCTGATGAAAAATATTTACAAAATTTACAATATTTTCCTGAAGTGACATCAAAAGTTGACAAATTACATAGCAAAATGGAAATGTTAAAGTGCTGCAAACCATGTTGTTGGTGAGAAAAATTAATTTAGCAATCTAAGGGTTGAATTACTTTTCTTAACTGTATCATCACTTCCTGTGTATATTTGAGAGCCAGTGACTGCAAAACGCTAGGGGCCGGTTTCACTTAACTTTTGTACTACTACGATGTTTGTAAGTGCAAATTTAGGATCTTCTGTAAATTTAAATTGATGGATTTATATTTATTGCTCAATAAATGTAAATCCAACAATTGTTTACAAGAAAACATTGTTAATGTGTAATTTACAGTCTATTATAATTTTGAACTTACAAACATTTTAGTTGTACGAAGTTTAGAGAAACTGACCCTAGGAATACCTCTGAGATCAGAATCCGCAAGTCATGATTAATGACGCCGACATATGAATGGAATAGAGATCTTAATCAACACAGTGCGTGGTCAACATCAAACATGATTACTGTAATTAACCACGGCTGAAATAAATAAAAATTACAGCTAATGGATTGCCCAAGGCGATAATGTGAACTATTTGCTGACCAGTGTAGAATCACTCATTGTAATTTCATATAATTGTTGATCTACATTATTCATCAAAGAATTACATTTTAAAATTACCGAAAATGGCCTTTCACAGTATAATAACACGGTGTATTAAAACGGGCCAACGGCCATTGGCCTGACAATTGCTTTGGCTCAAATGCCAAGGTTTAGGTCTTCAAGTTAATTCTGACCCCTTACGGTACATACCCACTTAGTAGGCACAAAATGCTCTTAAAATGAATTAAATAAGTGTATACTTGTGTCACTATTCCACCAGTTCTAGATTTCTTACATTTCAGAGCAGCAGTAGTTTACACCACTCTCGTGTTTACAATATATGGGGAAATGGGGAAATGAGTAACGTCACAATGACGTGTTTCCTTTAACAAATCAAATCACGTTCTCAGATACACCCTCTGAATCACGAGAGTCGTCGTCACTATGGCTCGCCTCCAGAAATTAATTCGCATAACTCTTGGCCATATTTTACGCTTGATTCGTTTTGTTTTTTATGACAAATCATATGTGAAATGTAAGAAAATATTTATTTAAACAGGTGAGCTAATTATCTTGAAATAATGTCCTCGTGATTGGGTCCTACCGCTAAGCAAACTCGTTTCGCTATGCTCACTCGTTTGTTTAGCAGAAGTACCCAATCACTCGTGCATTATTTCACGATAATCCGTTCACTTGGTTAAATAAACGGTATATAATCATTTAGTAATATTTATTTTACTGATAGTGACTCGCAGTGGTATCAGGCTATTTTCATATGCAGATGAGGCATGATATTTTTTAATTATTTTACCAACTAAATGCGTCATAATATTTTCGCCAGATATACGACAGATTATAAAGTATGATCATTGCACATCAACAAATAAATACAGAGAATAAATAGCAATGTCCATTAACATGTTAAGGAAACACAGTTATCGCCCCTGATATCAGTGTGGAAATATACGTCTGATATAAAATGTATAATAATGCCAATCAATATGTGGGGTAATGGCGAATTAATGTTTACTTTACAAAAACATGTCTCAGATGATGTTTCTGATATAAAGAACATGTTGTGCCTATTGAGTGGACATGTACCTTTAAATATAAGATAAATAATGAAACAAGAATAATACACTAGTGTAATAAATATGCAAATGAGACAGCGTAAACTAGACATTATGTGTAAAACATGGATATTGCACCATGGCACACTGGACTCTAACTGGAGAAACTCTTTCAAACTTTTCCACTTAACAACAAGTGTTTCAGCGACATTGCTAAGGTGACAACGGTCAAGGTCATGTTAATGGTGACGCGAGTGTGTGACAAATATTGAGGTGTTTCAAGTGTCCAAATATGGAAGCAATCCTTCACGTAATATTGAAGATATTACATGTTGGAGAAACTCTTACAAACTTTTTGACGTAAATTTACACGGACAGACGTACGGACGGACGTACGGAACCTCAAGAGCAACGCATTATGCCCCCTTTGCTATCGCATACGGGGCATAAATATGATTGGTTATTAGTACAGCTTCAATTTATCATTCCTTGCTCATGGAACAAAATAGAATCTACATTTAATATATTTATTAAACTTGTCAGCAGATTTCATGACGTCAGTAAATTCGTTTAACCCTTAGACCGCTACAAACAACAATTGTCGTCTGCTGTTGCTTTTATATCTTACCTTATTTCTCATTAAAAACATGTTTTGACAGCACTTCAGAATCATTTCCAATGGAAATGATTCCGAAGTGCTGTCAAAGCATGTTGTAAATTATTCTACAGTGCTGTCAAAGCATGTTTTTGATGGAAAATAGAAAATAAACAGCAGACGACAAAAAATTAAGATAGCGGTGTAAGGGTTAATAAATATATTAAATATTCACTCGTGTACATGTCAGCGCTTACAATTCTGGATTAAATATTCATCCTATGATGCGTTTTCCCACATTCAATACTTCTCTTTTTCCCAATTTAGAGAATTTGCATACGCGGACAAAACATAATTTGTTGATGACAGCGCATGGGAATGGTTGCAAATGAGGATGATTTGAGAACTGATTTTTTATTTGATGTATTAGTGTTTAATGGCCTATCAACAGCTAAGATCATTTAAGGCCGGGCAAATGGGTTTGAATATTTATAGAATAATTACAGAAACAAATATATGTTCAGCCCTGAAATTAGAATAACCGGAATTGGTTTCAGATCCTTACCACATCAGTCACTTAGCCCCACCCACTAAAAGTAATAGGATTAGTACTAATCTTACTACTCTTATAATGGGTATAACTAGATTGAACTCTCACATAACAGAAAGCAAAAAATGTACATGAGGGTCAACGCAATATCGAGATTCAAATAAGGACGAGACCCATCATTAAATTACCCTTCACATGCTTCCGAAATGCCGTCCGCCCTGGATTACAAATTCTCAGATTTCATTTACAAATGGATTAAATCAGAACATGAAGTTTTGGTACGAGATTGGCTCTAAAGGATTGATTTGGGTTACCATGGTAAATCATTATTATTTTGTATTAATTAATAACTACATGTATTAGTATATATATTTTATTGAAACTATTTGACCAAAATAATTTTGATTGATTGATCGATTGATCAGTTGATGGATTAATTGATCGAGGGGTGTGGTTTATGTCCATTCCACAAAACGGCCATACAGATGGGACTATACCATTATGTGGCGAATGGAAAATTTAGCAATGAATTTCCAGTACATTTTTACAATATTCTTCCATCGCTGTAATCACAATATTGCGATGTTGTGCCAGGCATCCACACCTGACCAGGCCACTTGGTGTGAATGCTGATGAGGATAATATCACTATTCATATATATAGAGCTCCAGATATGCTGCGTATTGGCATATTTTACACACTTATTTTAGAATAATACGCATTGATAATCATAAGTGGGAGTACAAAATACTCACAGCAATGTAAAAATATGCATTGATTTTCAAACTTAGTAGTGTAACAGTTGAAAATATACTTTGAACTGCAAAAAGTTTTCACTGCTAAAATAAGTGAATTTTTAAATTTGTTATCATTTGTTCCCTATTTAATAACGAATAAAATCAATAATACATTTGTAAAATACACATTGAATTTGACCTACTCTTTAGATACAAAACTTATCTGGAGCTCTGTATATAGAATACCGTTCCATTCTCCTACCTCGGCTGGTCGGTCCGTGGGAGTGTCTATAGAAGTTCTCCTACCTCTGTGGATGTCAGGTCCAGTGTGGAGCTCTGTAATACTATATAGAAGTTCCATTCTCCTACCTCGGCTGGATGTCAGGTCCAGTGCTTATGAAACTGTATTCTGCATTCTGATACTGGACATCAGTAAGTTGGAAATTGCATGATTTTGAGTACAAATTTGGAGAACGTTTGATAAGCATAGGCCCAGAATGTATATGCTTATTAATTTCTGTTACTGAAGAAATGGGGCTTATGACACCTATGACCAGTCTAGATGTTTGACTGCCAGCACATTCCTGTAGCCTGATATGGATCTATACGGCTTGTCAGAAATATCACGGATGTGAAGGCTGATCCGTAGCCGATTTCGCCAAAATCGCTAAGTACACTTATCTTGCTAAGTGTACTTTTTTGCGGGAGCAATTGTCAATTTACGTAAAAATTAAATATGTTTTTATTTAATGAAATAAGATATATGCTAACCAAAAAATGGCTGTGATAATGTAATAAATACAGTATAATATTTCTGCATAATTTTAATCACCAAATATAAACACTCGATAGTTCTAAATGAAAGTAGAAAATGTGTTCATAGAACACGGATGCCCCACATATCGCTTTGATAATAAATGAGGCCAAATTCCAAGTCAAATTTTTTTTACCCGAGTTAAATTTTTTTGAAGCACCAAGTATGTGACCTTGACCCTGGGCTTGGCGGGGGCAGGACGAACGTGTATTTGGCACAGGACAGTAGAGGACCATTAGAGCAATGCGTATATGAAGTATGAAGCTGATCCGTGAAAGGGAACAGAAATTATAAGATATTTACCCGAGCGTTAAAGTTTTTGAAGCACCAAGTATGTGACCTTGACACTGGGCTTGGCGGGGGCAGGACAAACGTGGATTTAGCACAGGGCAGTAGAGGACCATTAGAGCAATACGTATATGAAGTATGAAACTGATCAGTGAAAGAAAACAGAAATTATAAGATATTTACCTGAGCGTTAAAGTTTTTGAAGCACTAAGTATGTGACCTTGACCCTGGGCTTGGCAGGGGCAGGACAAACGTGGATTTGGCACAGGGCGGTAGAGGACCATTAGAGCAATGTGTATATGAAATATGAAGCAGATCGGTCAAAGGATGAAGAAATTAATGAGACAGTTACCCGAGCGTTAAAGTTTTGTGACGGACGGACGGACGGACGGGACGGACGGACAAGGGTAACACTAAATGCCCCCTCCACTATCGTGGTGGGGCATAATAATGCATAATAATTTCTCCCGCAAAGTGTACTTAGAAAGTTTGGTGAAATCGGCTACTGGGACAACACTGGTTGCAAATTCCATAAGCCACATTTCTCCAGCCACAGTCACAATTACATCAATCAACAAAGACCATAATTTATTTACATAACTGTAACTTTATTTTCACAAAGTTATAAAGTAGCCACCAACTGATGGTCGCCATCAGTAAAATGGAAATGGACTTCTTAAAGGTACATGCCCACTCAGTAGGCACAAAATGTTATTTATATTAGACATCATCTGAGACATATTCTGGCAAAATAAACATTCATTCACCATTCCCCCATGTATTGATTGGCATTATTATACATTTTATATTAAAATAGCCCGATACCACCGCGCGTCATTATCAGTAAAATAAATGTTACTAAATTATTATATCTGTATAGCGGGCACTTATGTTTAGATCTGGTGGAATAGTGACACAATTATACACTTATTTAATTCCTATTTTAAACATATTGTGCTTACTGAGTGGACATGTACCTTTAAAAATGTGGTTGTCACTGGAGACTGCGACTCAATAAATGGGGCTTATGGGTTTTGCGACCAATGTAGATCCAGATTAGCCTGTGCATCAGGAATTACACCGGTCTTAAATCTGATAAGCCCCATTTCTCCAGTCACAGCCACAGGTAGACATCCAGGAACAAGGACATCATTATCACTAAGCTGGCAGCCTTGAATAAACAAACCAGACGGACATGATGGCCCCAATTCACTCACTCCATGAACACCAGAGGAGAATGTGACATTGAGTTCATGTGTTTTAAAAAAAATGTGCTATTTTTAGATGGCGGTCATCTTGGATTAAGCGATGTCTCTCATTTTACCAAATCTGAAAATGCTTCACCCAAGGATCTGAACTTCCTATGAAGTTTGGCCAGCATCGGCCATGTGGTTCCAGAGAAAAGGACCTTTTGGTGGCCATCATGGATGACATAATCATCCGATTCCAACAAATATTGCACCAGACGAATCGCCTCATCGATACCTTCAATTTGATATATGACATGAGCATATTTGGTCAAAAAATAAAATTTGACACCACGGGCCACGCCCATTTTTGACCCCGGGGTCACCATTTTAACACGGGCGGCCATATTGGATTAGCGATGACCTCCATTTTAACAAATCTGAAAAGGCTTCACCCATGGACCATAACTTTTAAGTTTGGCTACCATGGGCCAAGCGGTTCATGTGAAGAAGAATTTTGAAATCTCTAATAAAAGAACAACCTTTTGACCTTTCGGCGGCCATCTTGGATGACATAACAATCCGATTTCGACAAAAAATGCACCAGAGTGATCGCCTCATTGATACCTTCAATTTGATATATGACATGACCATATTCAGTGAAAAATAAAATTTGACCCCAATTTGACCCCACGGGCCACGCCCATTTTTGACCCCGGGGTCACAATTTTAACAACTTTGAAAGAGCAATGTACATCAATCATTCCTACTAAATTTTGTCGAAATCCGGTTGGCGGTTCTTGAGAAGAAGATTTTTTTAAGAATTTGTGCTATTTTTAGACAGCGGCCATCTTGGATTACGTAATGACGTCATTTTAACAATTTTATAATCCCCCTACCTAAGGACCATGACCATGAAGTTTGGTGACTATAGACCCAATGGTTAGCGAGGAGAAGACGTTTGAAAATGTTCACGGACGACGGACGACGACGGACACATTGCAGTAACAATAGCTCACATGAGCTTCGCTCAGGTGAGCTAAAAATATCATACCTATTTGCATATGAAAATAGCCCGATACCACCGCGAGTCACTATCAGTAAATTAAACATTACTAAACGATTATATCTGTATAGCAGGCTCTTGTAATTTTTAGAACTGGTGGAATAGTGACACAATTATACACATATTTAGTTACTATAAAAAACAGTTTGTGTCTACCGAGTGGGTATGTACCTTTAATGCATTTGCTTTATAAACAAGGTGAACATAATTTCTCAGTGACCTTGTCCTTGGGCAGTCGGGCGTGGGTTGTATGCAAAACAAAGCACCATCCCTAGACACACATTATGGCCAAATATTATCAAAATCACTCAAGCGGTTCATAAGTTATTGAAAAATGAAACATGCTACTACATGCGCACGTACGCATGCACTAAGTCTGCACGTACATTGACTAACGCCATATCCATCATGTCAATCGGCGAGGGGATAATTAAACAAATTCTGGGAAATACGGTTTAGAGATGTTCTACTGTAAAAACCTTGCGAGTCTGTATTCGACACCTCATTCATTTATAAAGTCAGATCCACACTGCGCTTGGTAATATCATAAAATTGAGCACATACTCGGGCTCAAACCGCACTCTGATTGGTTAAGCCAGCTCAGCCATATATTCTTAATTGAAATACTGAGTACACGGTTTAGACATGTGCCAATTTCTTTTAACTGCGGACAGATAATGTCAGTTTAACAGCGAAGTCATATATACAGACAGGTTATTGGGTAGAACAAGTCTGGACCTGTGTGGGGTAAATTTCAAGTCAATTATCACTGAATCAACAAGATCCTGATCTGGTGCCAGATGCCTTTGTAACACCGAAAAGATCAGTCCAATCCCCTTATAGTCACATGTTATGACAGACTAGCAATACTGTGAGTTCTCCTTAGAATCAGCAGCTCTGCACATGGCTAATTCCACAACGTACCAAACACGGGGATAGTAACCATGGCGAACAATACCATGAACAAATAACAGCCAATGAAATGACTGAGCTGCAGTTTCTTCATTCCTTCTCTGCAACAATGACTGATTTTCTCTCTGGAACAAACGGAACAGCCCCAGGCCTGCTATGGGCTCTTCTGTTAGCCTCCCTGTAATGACGAAAAAAACGTGAAAATGAAAAAGTTTAACACTTTCACCCCTAAGTAACTAGAATGGATTTTGATAAGTTAAGTTTGCAACCAATCCAATTGTCACAAAATGATTTTCAGACTAGTCTATTTATGGAAAGTGCATATTTTTATCTCAAAAATATGGAAATTACTTTCAAAAAGTGCAGATCCCGATGAGACGGCTCGTTACGAGCCGGCTCATCTGGATCTGCACTGTCTGCAGAAACCGCTATAACGGGCTTTCAGGTTCAAAGAGTTAACATCTAAGCAATAGCTGAGGTGACTTCGGGTTCACGTCTGATCTGAAAGACCAGTGGGATGGAAATACCGGTACTATAAATGCATGAAAACATGCTAGGAGAAGGTTTGAACCCATGACCTCTGTTATTGAGGTTTACAAGGCTACCACTAGGCCAACAATGCATTCCTTATTATTGTAATTGTGGCTGTGACTGGAGAAATGGGGCTTATGAGATTTATCACCAGTGTAGCTACTGAGCACACACCTGTAGCCTGATAACGATTTATATTCCTTGTTAGAAGAATGATGGCTGTTTCATTGATGTTTTTGTTTGTTTGTTGGGGTTTAACGGCCTATAAACAGCTAAGGTCATTTAAAGCCAGGTCATTGGGTTTAGTTCATTGATGGAATGGCGAACAGTGCAGATCCTTATCAGACTGTGCCGATGCACACGCTGATCAGGATCTACACTGGTCACAAAACCCATAAGCCCCATTTCTCCAGACAGCCACAATTAAAAGCATAATAGAGCTTCCGAGATGACCGGTGGAATGGAAATACTGTAAATGCATTTGTTCCTGCCTGGAGCAGGGTTTGAACCCACGACCTCTGCTATTGAGGTCTTGAATGCCACTATTAGACCGTCAACCCATCCCATATTATTGTAATTAACAGCATGATATGTGGCTGTGGCTGGAGAATGGGGCTTATGTGATTTGTGTCCAGTGTAGCGCCCGATCAAATAGCACGCTCCTGTCGCCTGATAATGATCTATACTGCTTGTTAGAAGCATGATGATGTTTCATTGATGGAATGGCGGACAGAGCAGATCTTTATCAAACTGTGCAGATGCACAGGCTGATCTGGATCTACAATTGTCTGAAAATCCACAGCCACATAGTCTCAGCTGAAAGACAAATAGAATGAAAACTGTAATTTTTTATGTCGGGAGCAGGGATTGAACCCACAACCTTGGCTAAGGTCATTTAAGGCCGGGCCAACAGGTTGGACTATCCCATATTTAACCTGTCCATAATGAAGGAAATTACCAAAATCAGAACTCAATATTTACAGAAAAATATTATATATTCAGCCCTGAAATGAGAATATCCTGACCTGATGCCAGGTCCATTCCACACCAAAGTTACTTAGCCCCAACCCCAAAAGTACTATGATCAGCACTATTCTTATTCCTTTTTAATGGGGTATAACAGGATTTAGCTCTCAAGTATCACAAGGCCGAAAATGTACATGAAGGGCAAACCATGTAAGTCGGCATCTGGTAAGGATGAACCCCGATCGTTAAATTACCCTTCGCGTGCTCCTGACCAACCACACACTCTCCGGTATCGAGGTTTGGAATGCTAACATTAGACCATCAACCCAGCACTTATGATAGTAATTAATCCATTCACCCTTAAGTAACTGGAATGGAAATTGATATGTTAATTTTATCATATGGCTATGGTCACAAAATGATTTTCAGACTAGTCCATTTATGAAAAGGGGGGGGGGGGGGGGGGTGTTTTTGTTCTCAAAAATATGAAAATTACTTGCAAAAAGTGCAGATCCTGATGAGACGGCTCGTCACGAGCCAGCTCATCTGGATCAACACTGTTTGCCAATACCACTATAGTACAGGCCTGTGGTGTTGAAAGGGTTAACAGCATAATGTAGTCGCATCCAAATGACGATTGAAAATACTGTAAATACGTCCCTCATTATTGTAATTATGAGCACGATATTTAATTGTAGCTGTGGTTCGGGAATTGGGGCTTATAGCATCTGCGACAAATCCAGAACTATATCAGCCGCATATTTGCAGCAAAGTCTACCAGTAATCTGGCTATAGTTGTTTGCCATTCCGTCTGTGACACATATGTGGCTGTCAATAAAGAAATAGTGCTTATATGTTATGCGACCAGTGTAGATGCATCCGCACAGTCTGATCAGTATCTGCACTGTTCGCCACTCCATCAATGAAACACCGGCATGTTTCTAACATGCTATACAGAACTGACAGCCTACATGAGTGCGAGATTTGATCTGCACTGGTCACACATCACATAAAGCCCATTTCTCCAGTCACAGCCACATATCATGTGTATAACACACACTATATATCAGTACTTTGCTGAAGGTATGTGCTAGTACACCAGATGCCATAAGCCCCCTTTTCTCCAGTCAAATCCACAAGTATTGATCGATTGGTATCTTATTTGTCGCTGCGATTGGAGAAATGGGTGCCGGGCTTATGGGATTTGTAAACCGTGTAAATTGTATTAATCAAATAGCACACTCCTGTAGCCTGATAATGATCTATATCGCTTGTTAGAAGCATGACAGGTGTTTCATTGATGGAATGGTGATCGGTGTAGATCCTGATCACACTGTGCAGATGATCTGGATTTACACTGGTCGCAAAACCAATAAGTCCCATTTCTCCAGTCACATATGAATTTTGGCTTCTCCAATACAATAGGAAATTGACATTAACAAATAGTGTCATCTGCTTTTACAGATTTATCATATTTCTCAACCCCAAAAAAACATGTTTTTATCAGCACATGAGAATCATCTCATTGGGAGACGATTCTCGTGCACTGCTAAAACGTTTACATGGAGAAAAAAAAATACAACAGATGAGACATAATAAAAAAGCGTTTTCAATGGTTAAAAACTGACCCACAAATGACCTCCCTATTATCATTGAATATACCCTCAGGTTCTTAGCCATGATTCGATGTGCCTTTAATCTTAACAAAATGAATTAATATCATACATCTATGGATTCCGAGATTGTTATCTCTCTTTCTCTCTGGGCACCATGTTATGACAAAATACTGTCGTTGCTACAGTGCACACGTAGACCAGTCTGATCAGGACCTACACTAATCCAGAGCTCAAGATACAGATTCAAAGTACAATGCAATGCAATAAAGGTAATCCAACATTTGTGTTGATTTTATATATTAAACCATCGCTCATGTAAGGTCCTCCATGTATAAGACCGATTGTAGACTGATTTCATAGGAAACTCGGCATAGCCTTGTTTATTATGAATTAACAATAAATGTGGCTTTGACTGGAGAAATGGGGCTTATGGGATTTGTGACTTGTGTAGCTCCAGATCAAATAGCACACTCCTGTAGCCTGATAACGATCTATATTCATTGTTAGAAACATGACGGATGTTTCATTGACGGAAAGGTGAATAGTGCAGATCCTGATCAGACTGTGCGGATGCACAGGCTGATCTGGATCTACACCGATCGCAAAACCCATAAGCCCCATTTCTCCAGTCAAAGACACAAATATCTTATTAAACTCACTCGCGTAAAATCATCTGTTTATTAAACTTGTTGACTGATTTCATAAGGAGGCAATACATATGCCTCGTTTCTTCTGAAATCAGTGAATGAGTTGAATAAATATCATATTAAATCCTCGCTCATTTAAGATCCTCTGTATATTATAATAATTCCAGCACAAAAATATTTACACAATTCCCTAACATTTGATTGGTCCGTAGCAAGTCTCTGTCCAAATTTATATCCCAGTAAACTCCCACGCCGAACTACTTTCCGTAACCGTGAGGCACAGTTAAAATAATTCTTAAGAAAACGGAAATTAAACACATTTTCTTGATGAATTTATTTCAAATGCTGGAATTATAAGGAATGAATGGCCTTTTTGTTGAATTTATCGGGGATATAAACTTGGAAAAGTCGCGGGAATACTGGACGAGGCCTTCCGGCCTTCGTCCAGTATTCCCGCGACTTTTCCAAGTTTATACCCCGATAAATTCCACAAAAAGGCCATTCATTCCTATAATGGATGAGGAGAATACATACTTTCTCTTCCGTGAGTCTTTCATAATCCTGTGTTCCTTCGCGGCGTTGTATATCATCCTGGGCACGTGCCTGTGCCGCGAGATCCTCTTCACCTGCGGGTGGTGGGCAAACTTCTCCTTCAGCTTATCGCTGTAATTCACCGCGGCTTTCTCCCGTGGCCTCAGCTGAAAATAGATACATTGTGGGACTCTTTAAGAGCTCATAATGACACAGTGTGTTGCTATCAATATAGATGCAAACTAGAGCAAATGGGTGCTCACGGACCCCCCTGTTGATGTCTGAACCAATTTAATTATGTGTTACGGACAAACGGATTACACCAGACGGACGTAATGGCGAAAAACAGTATACCCCTTGACATACTTCATAAGCCAGGGGTATATTCAATATGGATGATGATAAAGAAGCATATAAAGCCGCAATCTGGTTGGTCGAGACTGAGCTTAGCTCAGCTTCGATCAAACAAACTTTCTGATTTAGAGCACAAGATTGCTTTACGTACTCATAAAGTTTATAATCAGTCTGGGTTGTTAGTATAATGCTTTCTGGACATGTACTCGGTTCTCCCGTTTCAAATCAGGCAGTTTGATTGGCCGAGGCTGAGCTGTGCTCAGACTTGGCCAATCAAACTGCTTGATTTCGAGTACAAATTTGTAGATGTTTGATAATAACTACAAAACCGTGAAAATTTGCTACACAAGTGAGTCATTACTGTGAGCATAAACTTCCAAACGTCTTAACTGCTCGATTCCGACTACAAATTTGTAGAAATCGTATAATAACTAAAAAGCCTGGACAATCAGCTAGACGAGTGTTTGATTGTTGGGGTTTAACGGCCTATCAACAGCTAAGGTCATTTAATGCCGGCAGCTAGACGAGTGACTACTGGTAGTTACGGTGACCGTGAACTTACAATGCCGAGTTTCTCGGAAGCCCGAGCTTTCCACAGTCGGATGTTCATCTCCATGGAGCCTGACAGGATGTACTTGTTGTCCAGCGACCACTTCACCGCGTTCACTCGCTGCATTCTCTTCGTGTGGTACACGTCTCTGTAAATACAAGCCACTGATGGGTTCGTACAAAACTTGATAGACCAGTGATCAGGTAATCCTCTTTAACCCTTACAGTGCTGAATTAAATTTTATCGCCTGCTGTTTATTTTTTTATAATCCATTTTTCTCATCAAAAACATGATTTGACAACACTTTAGAATCATTTCCAATGGAAATGATTCTAAAGTGTTGTAAAACCATGTTTTTATTTCGAAAGAAGACAAAACTATAAAACAACAGCAGACGACAATAACGTTTCCCGCAGTTTAAACGCTAACAGTATAACTGTTATACCACAGCATAGTTTTGCTAACTGTCCCAATTAAGCACTCGGTTGGACAAGATTTATATTTTATTAAGACTACATGTATTTTCTTTTCTTTTCTCAGCTCAAATAATTGAATTTTCAAACATTTAGAGCCTTTCAAAAATCAATGTATATTTAGTTAAAAATTAATGCGTAAAATACAACAATGTATGCCTAATCTGGAGCTCTGGTTTCATTAACATCACATTAAAATCATTGCATAAAATACAACACTAGATGGCCGCGGCCTGCATGTCGCGCCTTGTGGCGAGGCATGGACACTAAATAAAAAAAAAGATATAGCATAACGAAAAACTTAACGAAAAACTTAACAAAAAACTTTAACCAAAAAACTTAACCAAAAACTTTAACCAAAAAACTTAACCAAAAACTTTAAAGTAATTTGACCTTGACATTGGGCACAGGGGCCGCACGGGAGTGGGGTAGAATGAAAATACAGATGATGATAAACACCCATGTGAAGTTTCAAGGTAATGGGCAAAGCAGTTGCAGAGATATAGTACAACAAAAAATTTTAACCAAAAAACTTAACCAAAAACTTTAACCAAAAAACTTAACCAAAAACTTCAAAGTAATTTGACATTGATCACAGGGGCCGCACGGGAGGGGGGTAGAATGAAAATATAGATGATGATAAACACCCATGTGAAGTTTCAAGGTAATGGGCAAAGCAGTTGCAGAGATATAGTATAACGAAAAACTTTAACCAAAAAACTTAACCAAAAAACTTAACCAAAAAACTTAACCAAAAACTTTAACCAAAAAACTTAACCAAAAAACTTAATCAAAAATTTTAACCAAAGAACTTAACCAAAAACTTCAAAGTAATTTGACCTTGACATTGGGCACAGGGGCCGCGCGGGAGGGGGTAGAATGAAAATATAGATGATGATAAACACCCATATGAAGTTTCAAGGTAATGAGCAAAGCAGTTGCAGAGATATAGTATAACGAAAAACTTTAACCAAAAAACTTAATCAAAAACTTTAACCAAAAAACTTAACCAAAAACTTAAAAATAAATTTGACCTTGACATTGGGCACAGGGGCCGCACGGGAGGGGGGTAGAATGAAAATATAGATGATGATAAACACCCATGTGAAGTTTCAAGGTAATGGGCAAAGCAGTTGCAGAGATATAGTATAACGAAAAACTTTAACGAAAAACTTTAACCAAAAAACTTAACCAAACAACTTAACCAAAAAACTTTAACCGGACACACGTACGTACGTACGCCAAAGTGCCGACTATATCGCGCTTTCCGCAAGCGGGCGCGACAAAAACGTGCCTTAGCTGGAGCCCTGGTTTCATCAACACCACATCCTTACCTGCTACGACCTTTATCACAGGGGAATATGCGGACAGATTTGTCGAAGCCGCCCGCCACAAACTCCTTACCCGTCGGTGAAAAGTCCACGTCCAAGACTGAAAAGAGAGAATACCAAATTTCAACGGTGTAAATCTGGTTCATAAATAGGTTACCGACCTTGGAAACCCACAAGTAACTGCCCTTTGTTCCGAGGCATCATCGACGATCGAATTGGTGAAGTTTATCAGCATATGTGTATTGCTTAGTTTAAACAAAGCAATGTGATGTCACGCCGACAAATTCCGCCAATTTAATATCAAAGATGCCCCAGAAGAGATTCTAAGGGTTACAAAGTTACTCATGATTGTTCAAGTTCGGTGGCAACATATTTATAACACTGGTATATGGGCCCAGATAGTATTCAATATCGACCAACTTTTGGAACTGATTATCTGATTTATGTATGTGTGACATTTCATGAAAATATTCAAGGGGTACCCATGCTGTGGAGCGAACATAAAATCAGTCTTCGAAAAGGGAGATAACTAAAATATGGTGACAATCTTGCACTTTACACACCTTTGGGATGTGATCTATGTGGGAGTGAAAAAACAACAAAGGCAAGTAACTAAACATGTAATCAGTAATGTACCCCTCAAAAACTTTCATGCAAAAAAACAAAAACTTAACGCAAATTTCTAAGTCATTTGACCTTGACCTTGGCCACAGGGGCCGCATGAAATGGGCACAAGGGTCGCATGAGTGGGCCACACAACGAACATATAGATGATTAATAATAAGCATATGTAGTTTCAGGCCAGTCCAGCTTGCGTTTACAGAGACTGTAATGAACAAACACTTTAATGAAAATCTTGGACCAACAGACACCTTGACAAATGAACAGACAGGCAGGGTGGCAACTATGTGTACCCCAAAAAATAATTTTGGGGTACATAAACATCAGTAAGACCAGAGTTGTCATTCTTGTACACAACAAACCTGGGGCCCGTTTCACTAAACTTTGTACAACTAAAATGTTCATAAGTGCAAATTTAGAATCGGATTTACATTTATTGAGCTCAATAAATGTAAATCCAATAATTGTTTACAATAAAACATTGTTAATGTGAAATTTACAGATAACAATTTTGCATTTACGAACATTTTAGTCGTACATAGTTTAGTGAAACGGCCTCCTGGACACCAAATCAATCCACGAAAACTAAAACATAAGACTGATGTGAGTTGTCATTCTTAAGCGAGACATTCTGGGTTGTGATCTATGCATGTGTAAGGTTTCATGAAAATATTCCAAAGGGTATTCAAGTTATGGACACAAAATCTGTCAAGGAAGTCAATGAGAGATTACTCAAACAAGAAATCAGTAACACTGAATCTGATGGAGGTTGTACCCCTCAAAAACTTTCATGCAAATTTCAAATTCATTTGACAGTGAGCATTGGGGCTGCATAGGTGGGCAATAGAATGAAAATATGGATGATGACAAATAAGTATATGAAGTTTCAAGCCAATCTGACTTACAGTAACAGAGATAGATAGGTAGCCAAAAACTTGTAACCACATAGTGGAAACTATAAGTATCATGATTGGAGAAATGGGACCCCGGCTGAGAAAAGTTACCTTACGACATCTGCAACTATTGAGGATCTTAACACACCTCAACACGCACACGCAACATAATGAAACCCTTACAATACTGAATTAAATTTTGTCGTCTGCTGTTTATTTTTAAGTGCTGCCAAACCATGTTTTTCTTGAGAACAAAACAAAATATGATAGAACAGCAGACGACAATTTTCGTATGCCACATTCTAAAGGTTAAAACATACAAACCTGCGGCAACGTGGTCTTTGTGAATATTCAGTGGCATAGATAGTTTCCGCATATCAAACGAGTACAAACTGAAAGGTAAAGATGGAGAGTGTGAATAGACCCACAACATAATCCCATCAACAGACGCACATTATGTGTCGGCTAATCTGGATCTACAATGTTTGCAAACATTGATATTAAAGTATGTACAGTAAGACGCCTCAGCAAATTTTGAGTGGTTATAAAATTTCACTCATTCAGATGGGATTTCAACTCACCCTTGCCTATATTTGTATATTTTAAAATATTTCTGCTGCCATGGAATGTTACTATTCAACAACAAGTAATTTTAATATGTTTTAGAGGGAAAATAACAAACACACACACACCCTTTTTTACAAATTGACTAGTATAAAAAAAAAAAAATTGTGATTTGATCGGTTGAAAAATTAACATATCACATTCCATTCCAGTTATATAGGTGTGAAAGGGTTTTGTTTGTGACAGATGTATCAATGGATGGACAATCGAAGCAATATCCCACTCACAGCTTGATGACTTGAAGACTTGATGGAAAGTGTAGATCAACGAAGCAGCAATCGTCTCATCATGTCTATTTTTTATTAACTTATTCACCCCTAAATAACTGGAATCGAATTTGATATGTTAATTTTGCAACCAATCCAACTGCCACAAAATGATTTTCAGACTGGTCCATTAATGAAAAGTTTTTGTTCTCAAAAATATGAAAATTAAAAGTGCAGATCCTGAAAGTAATGACAAACAGTGTACATCCAGATGAGACGGCTTGTTACAAGCCGTCTCATCTGGATCTACACTGTTTGCCATTACCACTATACAGGTATGTGGTGTTGAAAGGGTTAATTTGGGATCACTGATACCGAACTACCTGTACATCATGTTCACGTGCTGCGGCATACACAATCTCCTCCTATCACACAATAAAACATAAATCATATCAAAGATGGGCAATGGCTGTCACAGATATCCGGACTAGTCCATTTATGAAATGGGGGTATTTTAAGTTAGGGCTATTCCAAGAAAAATTCTCTGGGGGGGTCGGACTGCACTTTTATTTTTGACCTGTGGGTCGGGGGTGTCCGACCAAATTAATTCCGGTTGGTTGTGGGGTCGGAAGCTATATTGTTCTTGTTGATAGGGGGGTATTCAATGTATTTGATTCTGTTAGTGGGGGGTGCACTCATATAATTAATTCAATGCTGTGGGTGTTCGCAGCTCACAGCTTATATTTCATGTCATTCACAATGCATCATGCATTGTAAAACGCTCGTGTCGATTGGCCAACAAAATGACACTTCCAAAGTAGCGTCCAGTGAAAACTGCCGATAGATAATTACGTCCGGAAGCTGCAGTTCGTACCAAGCGTTGTTCGTTCGCTTCCATTTCGCCACCGACGAATAAGACAAACACTTTCGGCGCGACCGCATTTTCATGCGTCGTTCACGATCTTTCTGACAAATTGTTACATACGCAAGGACGCGTCTTGGGCAGAACACGGCAGCATCACATATACCTACAGTACGCTCAGCGCGTCCAGCCAACCCCGTGATCAAATGGAGAGTGGATGTAAAAATTCCTCCCACCGTGTCGGGTGGAAATCCCACTCGTCCCGGTGGAGATGCAAAATCTCCAACGTGGGAACATTTCTAAGACCGAATCTGTCGCACACAGCGTTCCCCCGTGTTAACCCACGGCGCATCACCTTGCCAGGAGAGCATTTATGGTCGAATTACTGGCGATTTCATGTTGTAATCGATCGCATTTCCCATCCACCATATGGAACCCGATACCAACAACACAAATATTCGGATTTCGCATTTATGTTTGAAACCGTGACACCGCATTTGTTGAATCACATCCATTCCAATTAATACTTAAAACACACCAACACATATTTCACGGAAATTGAGAGGATTCTCATCTGCTACCAAACCTATTTTATTAAGGAACAAGAAACGAGGCAAAGCCACGAAGGCCAGGTTTTTTCCAAGCATAGACACTTGGATAACATAATTATACCCACTTTTTGTAGACTAGATGGCCGTGGCCTGCATGTCGCGCCTTGGGGCGAGGCATGGACACTAAAAAAAATTTAACCGGACACACGGACGTACGGACGGACGTATGCCAAAATGCCGACGATATAACGCTTTCTGCAAGCGGGTGCGACAATGATGATAAACACCCATGTGAAGTATGAAGGTAATGGGTGAAGCAGTTGCAGAGATATAGTACACAAAAAAACTTTAACAACAAAATTAAAAGTAATTTGACCTTGACATTGGGCAGTGGGGCCGCACGGTTGGGGGGTAGAATGAAAATATGGATGATGATAACACCCATGTGAAGTTTCAAGGTAATGGGCGAAGCAGTTGCAGAGATATAGTATAACAAAAAACTTTTAACCAAAAAACTTTAACCAGACGTACGTTAAAAAGTTAACGTTGAAAATGGCTAAGTCAATTATGTAGAAATAATAGGTGAAAGTAAAAAAAATGGTCACATGTTGGATAGTTTTATGTGGTAGGCACCCCTTGGTTATGAAGCTGTGAAAGTTTGGTGGTCCTAGGTGGTACAGTACCAAAGAAATGGACTTAAACACGAAAACTTAACATTGTAAACGCGAAAACTTAACATTGAAAATGGCTAAGTCGACTGCGCGGGAAAAATGGATCAAGTTAAAAACAAGAAACGAGGCAAAGCCACGAAGGCCAGGTTTTTTCCAAGCATGGAAACTTGGATAACATAATTATACCCACTTTTTGTAGACTAGATGGCTGTGGCCTGCATGTCGCGCCTTGGGGCGAGGCATGGACACTAAAACAAGAGGGCCATGATGGCCCTAATTCGCTCACCTGACTCCATGAACACCAGAGGAGAATGTGACATCGAGTTCATGTGTTTTAAAAATATTGTGCTATTTTTAGATGGCGGTCATCTTGGATTAAGCGACGACTCTCATTTTACAAAATCTGAAAATGCTTCACCCAGCATCGGCCATGTGGTTCCTGAGAAAAAGACGTTAAAAATCTTGAATAAATGGACCGTTTGGTGGCCATCATGGATGACATAATCATCCGATTCCGACAAATATTGCACCAGAGTGATCGCCTCATTGATACCTTCAATTTGATATATGACATCACCATATTCAGTCAAAAATAAAATTTGACCCCAATTTGACCCCACGGGCCACGCCCATTTTTGACCCCGGGGTCACCATTTTAACAACTTTCAAAGAGCAATGTACATTGATCATTCCTACCAAGTTTCGTCGAAATCCGGCACGCGGTTCATGAGAAGAAGATTTTTTAAGAATTTATGCTATTTTTAGATGGCGGCCATCTTGGATTAGCGATGACCTCCATTTTAACAAATCTGAAAAGGCTTCACCCATGGACCATAACTTTTAAGTTTGGCTACCATGGGCCAAGCGGTTCATGTGAAGAAGAATTTTGAAATCTCTAATAAAAGAACGACCTTGTGACCTTTCGGCGGCCATCTTGGATGACATAACAATCCGATTTCGACAAAAAATGCACCAATTTGACCCCACAGGCCACGCCCATTTTTGACCCCAGGGTCACCATTTTAACAACTTTGAAAGAGCAATGTACATCGATCATTCCTACCAAGTTTTGTCGAAATCCGGTTGGCGGTTCTTGAGAAGAAGATTTTTTAAGAATTTGTGCTATTTTTAGACGGCGGCTATCTTGGATTACGTAATGACGTCATTTTAACAATTTTGTAATCCCCCTACCTAAGGACCATGACCATGAAGTTTGGTGACTATAGACCCAATGGTTACCGAGGAGAAGACGTTTGAAAATGTTCACGGACGACGACAGACGACGGACACATTGCGGTAACAATAGCTCACATGAGCTTCGCTCAGGTGAGCTAAAAATAGATATAGTAGATGGTTTGCCTTGGTTATGAAGCTGTGAAAGTCTGGTGGTCCTAGGTGGTACAGTACCAAAGAAATGGACTTAAACACGAAAACTTAACATTGAAAACGCGAAAACTTAACATTGAAAATGGCTAAGTCGACTGCGCGGGAAAAATGGGTCAAGTTAAAAAAAAAGTAACATGTTGGATAGTGATATGTGCTGGGCACCCCTTGATTATGAAGCTGTGAACGTTTGGTGGTCCTAGGTGGTACAGTACCAAAGAAATGGACTTAAACACGAAAACTTAACATTGTAAACGCGAAAACTTAACATTGAAAATGGCTAAGTCGACTACGCGGAAAAAATGGGTCAAGTTAAAAAAAAAGTAACATGTTGGATAGTGATATGTGGTGGGCACCCCTTGATTATGAAGCTGTGAAAGTTTGGTGGTCCTAGGTGGTACAGTAACAAAGAAATGGACTCAAACACGAAAACTTAACATTGATTGTGGACGCCGCCCGCCCACCCGCCTGCCCGCCTGCCCGCCCTGCCCGCCCGCCCGCCGCCCGGCTTTCGCCAATCCAATAGCCTGGATTTTTTTTCAAAAAACCTGGCTAAAAAGTAACATGTTGGATAGTAATATGTGGTGGGCACCCCTTGATTATGAAGCTGTGAAAGTTTGGTGGTCCTAGGTGGTACAGTAACAAAGAAATGGACTCAAACACGAAAACTTAACATTGATTGTGGACGCCGCCCGCCGCGGCCGCCCGCCGCGACCGCCCGCCACGGCCGCCCGCCCGCCTTTCGCCAATCCAATAGCCTGGATTTTTTTAAAAAAAACCTGGCTAATCATCAATATTTAATCTTAGTAGACGATTCTAGTGTGCTGCCAATATAGTTTTATTAAGAAATTAAAAATATGAAAAAAATATCTTTAAATTTCCTACAAGAACATGTTTTCACAAAACTTGAGAATAATCTTAGGAGACGATTCTCATATGCACAGTGCAGTAAAAACATGTTTTGCTAAGACTATGTCGCGTTTTCGTTTGCAGCTCTCGAGACCACGCTTCGCATTTTCGCGATCTCGACCTATGCGCGAGATCGCGAAAACGCGAGATTGTAACATGTCCCAAACACGACACGTACAAATCGAGACCATTCTCATCTGCTACCAAACATGTTTTATTAAGGAATAAAACGAATATAAAAGCATCAATATTTCTTCTATCAATATATATCTTGGGGACGATTCTCGTGTGCTGTCAAAATATTTTTTATCAAGAAATTAAAAACATGAAAACTACAAAAACATATTTTGACAAAACTTGAAAATCGTCTAAGGAGACGATTCTCATATGCAGCAGCACAGTACTGTCAAAACATGTTTTGTTGAGAATATGTTGCATTTTCGTTTCAGCTCTCGCGATCACGCTTCGCGATCACGCTTAGCGTTTTCGCCATCTCGACCTGTGCGCAAGATCGCGAAAACGCGAAATTGTAACACGTCCCTAATACGACACCTACAAAGGAGACGACGATTCTCATGCGAGTCATGTGCTGCCAACACATGTTTTTATTAAGAACTTTAACAAATGTGGACAAACATCAATATTTTTGACAAAACAACATGGTTCGACAAAACACGACACTTGTCTTAGACGATTTTGATGTACATGTTTATTGAGGAAAAACAAATATTTTGATTTGGGTTATTGTTTAATATATCACATCGCCGGTTTTTGCCGCTACCACCATACATAAAGATTCCGTTAGTCTTTTGAAATTGAATGGGTTTAACGTCCCAGCAGACAGCAACAGCTAAGGTCATATAGACGGGAACCACAGTTTAAAGTCTCACCCTACAGACCAGTGGGAAGGAAATACTATGAAGGTATGTTTGATACCCAAGGCGATGTTTGAACCCACAACCTTCAGATTGGAAGTTGGGTGTTCTAAGCCCTAGGTCACAACCCATCCCTTATAAACGAAGGAAAGAAATGCCCCTAACGAGCGACCATACGTACTTAGAATAACAGCTGACGTAACGGCGGTAAACTGAAATGGCCTACGTGACAATTGACATTTACGTTCCAACTAGATTTTCACGGTGTTTAATGTATTTCCTCGCCACAATATGAAACCCGACTCGAGAAACACAAATTAAGTTGTTGATTTCTGAATGTGTCAATTGTTTGCACAGTCCAAGAAATCAAACACATGTGACAACAATTTTTTTTTTACAAAACATTAAAATCGTCTACGGAGACGATTCTCATGAGTTGCCAAAACATGTTTTATTAAGACATCGGACAAATGTGAAAATAATAAATTGGTATTTCTTTACAAAAACATTTTGACAAACTATGAGAATCGTCTTAGGAGACGATTATCATGTGCTACCAAATCTTGCTTTTATCAAGAAATCGAACATATGTGAAAATGCACAAGCTAATGCGTAATTATCAATTCATCGACGTTGCGATGACGTGAGCGACTACATAGCGTGGTTTTGTTATGTTTGATTCCGCTGAATTCTAAAGATCATTCACACTTTACACGTGAAACTGGATTACCGACTGATGATTGTAAACACCATTAGGTGTGCAGCTAGACCGAAAATGATATGTCGCAAATGTGCTAGTTGGGGATGGGTGGGTACGGCGGTATATTTGTTTTTATGTTAAAATCTCGCGTTTTTGCGATCTCGATCTCGCCCTCCGCTTTCCGAAATACGATTTGAACCATGCATGTGTAGACAGCATGCGTGTTAGAGTTGCGTTCTACGTACGTACAAGCATATAAAGCATTCTAGTTCGAAGTGCGTTCTACATACGTACGTGCATGTAATGTATGTGCAAACCTCTCGAAAACGCGAGATAGCCAGGCGAAAACGAGAGAATTAATAAAATAGAATCTCACATTTTCGCCTCGCGATTTGGTCTCGCGTCTTCGCGATCTTGTGTATATATATGTCGATGATGCGATGCAGTAAACAATAACACGTATCAAAATATGTTGTTGTTTTTTTTTGCTCAATAAACGTGTATTGGCAGCACATTAGAATTGTCTCCTAAGACGATTATCATGTTTTGTCAAATTATGTTTTTGTTGTCAAAAAATGTAGAGGTTTGTCCACATTTGTTCTATTAATTAATAAAAACATGTTTTTTTGCAGCACATGCGAATCGTCTCCTAAGACAATGTTTACGTGTCTTATACCTCGTGTTTTCGAGCTTTTTCGAAATTCTATCATATTCAATCTCGCGTTTTGCAAACTTGCCGCGCTATCTTGTGTTTTTGCTTCGCGATCTTTCATGCGTGTTGGAATTGCGTTCTACATGCATGAGCAAAACTAATCCAAATGTTCTGTCTGTAACGCAGTGATAGTCACCCCAAGTTACAGACAGAAAATTTGGGTTATAGCAAAACATATTTTCAAAAGCGGACGACGAGATCGCGAAAACGCGAGACAATTCTCATTATTTTAGAAAACGATTCTTATATTTGTTTATTGTTGATAAATGTGTTTCGATTGAACACATTCCAAACATGCGCTCAAATATATCTGGTTCATAGAAACAGCTGCGTAATTTTTATTTCAAAAAGTTTACATGACGTCACATTTGACGTCACACAACGTAACGTCAAAGCGCGGCAAAACACGTCATTGTGCGTCAAAACATTCATGCGCACATCACAATTCATTGATTATAATCTAAACAAGAAATGCGTCTGTCGAACGCGGATGCCACCTGCAGCATATTTGAGAAACTGTGACAAAGTGGTTAACCGAAATTTGAGAAACTGTGACAAAGTGGTTAACCGAAAAGTGTGACGGACGGATGGACGGACAGACGGACGTTCTTACATTGCTATACTTATGTGGCTTATTAGCCACATAAAACGATTTTTAGCCACATAAAACGATTTTTTAGGTGGCTAATTGTAACCAACCCTATCCTTTACCAAGTCCATAACCCTGTGGGGCTAGCCACATAAGTACCCTAATGTGTGCCCGGACGGACAGACGGATGGACAGACGGACGGTCCAAACACTATATGCCACCCGTTTCTTCGAAACCCGGTGGCATAAAAAAAATACTAAATTTGCATATATATCTGCCGTTGAATTGTAATAAATAGGATATTCCATCGTACATGTTTGAATAGAGGAAATAATCCACTCGTGTCCGTCAGCGTCCATGCAAGCAACTAAATAGTTCTACGCTCACTCGTTGCTTACGCAGAAGCCGATGCACACTCGTTTATTATTTCCCGCTACTATGGAATATCCTCTATTTATTACTCTTGCAAATTATTTGCATGGGTTTGTTTCGCTGCGAGAGAAAATCCGTAATCAACTCCTACAAATAAAACACCGTGAAGACAAAACCAGTAAATTATTTTCAAAAAGTGCAGATCTATCCTGATGAGACGGCTGATCTGGATATGTACTGTTTGCATAAACCGCCATAGCGGGCTTTCGGGTTCAAAGGGTTACAGTTGTTTCTGTCAAAATGTTCCGGGTTTATACGTGTACAAAGTGTTGTGCGTTGCGTATTCGTGGAGTTTCCGTTAGTTGCGTTTCAAACCGTGCGTCGTCTACGTGTAATACGTTTTCGGCCATGCGTTGCGTTTCCCCACTATTGCGCATGCGCGAAAGTCGAACAAACCGTGTTCAACGCATTGAGTTTCAAAAGCGTGTAATCCGTGTACAACGGTTGTAAACGCATACAACGGTTGTAAACAACGCATTGAGTTTCAAAAGCGTGTAATCCGTGTACAACGGTTGTAAACGTATACAACGATTGTAAACGTATACAACGCTAAGGTAAACCGTTTAAACGAGTTAACGCTTTCTTTGACGAACGGTTACATGCTTCTACATGTACACAGTACCGTACAGATGAAACCGTGTTATACGTATAACACGTTTCCACGGGTTTTAACTCTTTACACGTTTTGGTATGCCAACCGTGTATCGCGTAGAATGCGCATGCTCAGATCGTTCTTCGTGTGTGTATATACTTTAGATAGGTCCCAAAATCCGCACCTGTGCACATAGATGTCCATTTGTAACCACTATATAGTAACCCTAACCCTAACCCAAAGGTGTGGATTTTGGGCCATATATGCTAGACTCACTGCAGGGCTTCTAAAAGTTTCAGTTTTCTGGTTCTGGACCGATTTTTTAACTCTCAGACCGATTGAGATTTGAAAACTAGTCTTAAAAATCGGTCCGAGAAAAATTGCCAGTCGGCTGTTATTTCGCTATAAACCTTGTAAATTTACCGGTTTTGACCACCAAGTAATTCATGACACATATCCGCGGGCCATATCCGTGTTAAACCAGTGTGCAGCTCGCTGTGTATTCAGTTTCTCCAAATATCGATTAATCTTAACACGCGTGGGACAGGTGTATAGAGGATTAGTGAAATAGACTGGCTTCAGCGTAAAGATACGAGAGTTCCTAGACTCGCCATTTCTGATGATGTTAAAATAAAATACAGAAACCATGCACTGTGTTCATCTGTGTTCGTAATATTTAACCCCAAGTAACTGACACGGACTATCGGCCCAGGCTATTCCATATTAAGTTAGGAACTGTTACATTACGCTGTATTAGGGGTCATTTTTGTGTATATAAAATGTACATAGGAATGCCGCAGATCCTGATGAGCCGGCTCATGTGATCTACAATTCGCAAACATTTTGATAAACGACAAGGTACATCTGTCTTGTTAAAGGCGTGACTCATTAGGCATCAGGGATTAGGGGTCAATTGAAGTGCTAAATCACACCGCCGATGTACTTTGAACTCGATCTGAGGGTATGTATTCGCGATATTTTAAAAGAGACGAAACAAGGACGCCTCGAAGCGATCGGGGCCGAACAGGTATTCGCGTTAAAACGTGTAACCGTTGTACACGTTTCAACGCTTTAATATAGCTACACGCTTCCAGGTAAAGCGTTGTACACGTTTCAACTCTTTCACCTCGCTACATATGTATACGTCAAAGCGTGTTATACGCCTTGAAGCTAAACGTATTACACGCTGTAAAACTAAACGGTTTGACAATGTGTATTACATGTGTACGAACCGTATTATACGTTTAAACAACGTATACAACGCTTTTAAACTAAACGGTTTGACAATGTGTAGTACACGTGTACGAACCGTATTATACGTTTAAACAACGTATACAACGCTTTTAAACTAAACGGTTTGACAATGTGTATTACACGTGTACGAACCGTATTATACGTTTAAACAACGTATACAACGCTACAGCAAACCGTTGCGTTCGCGTTGCGTTCGCGTTGAGTTTGCAAGTGTTGTCTACGGTGGAACAAAAACGGAGAATGCACTGTAACATAAAGACGCTGCACAGTCTTCCGTTTCACATTGCCTGGAAAGTTATTTAGTATTGGTTGAAAATTCTATAAAATTTTCACTTGTCCAGAACAAAAGTTCACTCATCACTATGTAGTGTTTAAATGCTTAGCAACAGCAGTAGGCGAGGTATAGATGGGAGGATGGTAGATATACTAACTTGTAGTCGTCGTTGGCGACAACAAAGACAAACGCCTCCAGGGGGTTCCAGGCCAGTGCATTGGATTTCATCTTCAACAACACCTGAAACATGCCCAGTAGCCGGTTTCATCAAAGTTGCTAAGCATACTTACATGTATCTAGCTAAGTATACTTTGAGGGAGTAATCATTTATTTTTCACGAAATGCATTATTTAATATAGAACTAACGACTGCATTTATTTGATTATTAAAGGTCCACTCAGTTTTCTATATTCTGTAGATATGACATTTTCTGGCAAATTAAACATTCATTCACCATTACGCCACATATTGATTGGCTGTGATAATGTAATAAATTCAGTATAATAATTTGGTAAGAAAATATTTTATTTCATTAAATAACTAGAAAATGTGTTCATAGAACAAGGATGCCCCGCATATCGCTTTGATAGTAAACAAGGCAAAATTCGAAGCACAAAAGGGGGAGATAATTCATGGCTCAGTGTCAAAGCAAAAATAGAAATTCACTTTGTGCATCTACACACCATAAAGAAGCTACATACCAAGCATCTAGCTTTCAGCTATTACAGTTTAGAAGTTTTACAAGTTGCAAGACAAAATGGTTCTAAGTCGAAAAGGAGGAGATAATCCATGAGGAGGGGGTCGAATAAAAATTGAGATAAACTTTGCGCATCTACTCATCATATGGAAGCTATATACCAAGTTTCAGGTCTGTAGCCTTAACAGTTTTACACAAGGAAAAATTTGAAATTCTAAGTCGAAAAGGGGGAGATAATCCATGACCCGGGAGTTGTATCAAAAATCGAAATAAACTTTGCACATCTACTCAACATAAGGAAGCAACATACCAAGTTTCAGATATGTAGATAGTATGGTTGAATCCTTTTACGAGTTACAAGGCAAAATTGGGAAATTCGAAGTAAAAAAGGGGGAGATAATCCATGACCCGGGGGTCAAATCAAAATAAACTTAGCGCATCTACTTATCATAAGGAAGCTACATACCAAGTTTCAGGTACGTAGCTTGTACGGTTTAAAAGTTTTACGAGTTACAAGGTTGGTGACGGACAGACAGACAAGAGTAGCACTATATGCCCCCTCCACTATCATAGTGGGACAGACAGACAAGAGTAGCACTATATGCCCCCTCCACTATCATAGTGGGACAGACAGACAAGAGTAGCACTATATGCCCCCTCCACTATCGTAGTGGGGTCAGACAGACAAAAGTAGCACTATATGCCCCCTCCACTATCATAGTGGGACAGACAGACAAGAGTAGCACTATATGCCCCCTCCACTATCGTAGTGGGGTAGCACAGACAAGAGTAGCACTATATGCCCCCTCCACTATCATAGTGGGACAGACAGACAAGAGTAGCACTATATACCCCCTCCACTATCATAGTGGGACAGACAGACAAGAGTAGCACTATATGCCCCCTCCACTATCGTAGTGGGGACAGACAGACAAGAGTAGCACTATATACCCCCTCCACTATCATAGTGGGACAGACAGACAAGAGTAGCACTATATGCCCCCTCCACTATCATAGTGGGACAGACAGACAAGAGTAGCACTATATGCCCCCTCCACTATCGTAGTGGGGACAGACAGACAAGAGTAGCACTATATGCCCCCTCCACTATCATAGTGGGGACAGACAGACAGTGAGTAGCTATATACTCCCCCACTATCATACTCCACTATCATAGTGGGACATAAAAATTAATAAATATATCCTTAAATTGAACATTTCTCCCTCAAAGTGTACTTAGCAAGATTGGGCTTCAATACTGGAGGTCATGGGTTCAATTCATGACGTAGCAATCAACGACATAGACACGAAAGAATATTCTGGAGTATTTCCATCAACTGGTCTTTCGGATGAGACTTTAAACCAAGGTGTACTGTCGAAATGACCTTAGAATTTGCTGGAACATGAATCTCTCTTATTGTTTCTTGTCAGATTTAATATCCATATGGACACGTTGACATTCCAGCACACGTCATATACACATGTACACTCCTGTCTGACAAACGGGACATAAACGTCACATAGTTTACCACACAAAAATACTGATCCATTGCATGCCGGACACTGATTCACAGGCAGCAAAATTTCATTTGTTTTCTATTTTCTTTATTTCTCCAAGAAAGTATATGTTGTGACCACTCATTTGAACCGTCTCGACGAGACGGTTCAAATGGTGACCACAGCATATACTTCTGACGAGCAAATATTTGTAATTTTCCATCAGCAATATCGAGTATCCTCAGCATGAAATGGGTTCAGTAAGATGGGAGAATGGTGCGGTATTTACCTTTCTGAGTGGAGCAGTTCCCCTCATGTCATACGAGACACGCCATGCGATTTTGTACCCAAGAACATGCGCAATTTTTCGTGAAATATATTTGCAGAAAATGTGATATTTTCTGTAAATGACACCGAAAGACGACAAAATTTTCATATATAGCAAATGCGGAATAGTATTTTGTCATCTTTCGACGTCATTTACGGAAAATATCTTAAATTTTGTAAATATTTTTCACGACATATCGCACATGTTCTTAGGCACAAAATCGCATGGCATGTCTCATATAGAAGTACACTCCTGTCTAACACACACGACATAAATCTCACATACTTTACATAGAAGTACACTCCTGTCTAACACACACGACATAAATCTCACATAGTTTACATAGAAGTACACTCCTGTCTAACACACACGACATAAATCTCACATAGTTTACCACACAAGACGTAGAACATTAAGGAAGCAAGACTCAGAACATTACATTACATGCGGAAAACACCTTTACAGGTACAAATTTTTTTAAATATTTTATTTTTGCTATTCTCAATAAAAGTATATGTTGCGACATATACTTCTAAGCACATTTAAAGAAAATATTTATGATTTTCCCCAATCAAAATGGCATATCCTCAGCATGAAATGGGTTAAGGAAGATAGAGAGAATGGCGACGTATTTACCTTTCTGAGTGGGGCAGTTCCCCTCATGTCGTATAGAAGCACACTCCGGTCTGACGCACAGCCAGCCACGAGATGGGTCTGCAAATACAAATCAAGATGTGCACCTCAATCACATTAAGTACATCACATGTACAATTAGGTGATACTATCACGATATGGCCTGTTCCTCAGATTTTAAATTGATTATTACTGGGTGCAAAATAATATTTTGACAAGCACACATCAACAGGGACCAGTACCAGTTCAATCTGGTAATTCTGATGCAAGAGCATTAACTATCATCCGTAGGATATATAAGGCTGTGTGTTGGGGATGGCTAGTCAGTGTACAAATTGCTCGCTTAGCGGTATACACTCAGGTTGGGTTGGTTGTAAGGTTGGACCCACGCCGGGTCGCCTTGGGGCACCGTTTGATAGTCTGGGCATGTTAACCCGGAACTCCGAGATCTAGGTTAAGTTTGAAAAAATCCACTATACGATCGATTGCGTGTTAATAAAAGTATGATTGCAGAACTACTCCGTTGTTCGTCTTAGAGGGGTTCCACAGAAGGTGCAATTGAGATGGTGATCACAACGTTACGTTACAATACATTAAAAGCTTGATTCTTCCAGCAAGAAAGATGACCACCTCATACGCTGTTTAATTTGTCCTCAATACATATCTTTCTCCAAGTTTAAACTTGTATATATTTTACAACAATTGCAAACATGGACAAGAGCATTATAAGAGTGATCCTCAATGTGGGAGGAAACCAGAGTACCATATTTATTCTAATAGTAACCCCCTCTCTAACAGTAGTCCCCCTTTCTAACAGTAACCCCCTCTCTAATAGTAACCACCTCTCTAACAGTAACCCCCTCTCTAATAGTAACCCCATCTCTAACAGTAGTCCCCCTCTCTAATAGTAACCCTCTCTCTAACAGTAACCCCCTCTCTAACAGTAGTCCCCTCTCTAATAGTAACCCCTCTCTAACAGTAGTCCCCCTCTCTAATAGTAACACCCTCTCTAATAGTAACACCCTCTCTAACAGTAACCCCTCTCTAACAGTAACACCCTCTCTAATAGTAACCCCCTCTCTAACAGTAACCCCCTCTCTAACAGCAACCCCCTCTCTAATAGTAAACCCCCTCTCTAATAGTAGTCCCCTCTCTAATAGTAACCCCCTCTCTAACAATAACCCCCTCTCTAACAGTAGCTCTAATAGTAACCCCCTCTCTAACAGTAGTCCCCTCTCTAACAGTAACCCCCTCTCTAACAGTAGCCCCCTCTCTAACAGTAATCCCCCTCTCTAATAGTAACCCCTTCTCTAACAGTAGTCCCCTCTCTAATAGTAACCCCCTCTCTAATAGTAACCCCCTCTCTAATAGTAACCCCCTCTCTAACAGTAGTCCCCTCTCTAACAGTAACCCCCTCTCTAACAGTAGCCCCCCTCTCTAATAGTAACCCCCTCTCTAACAGTAGTCCCCTCTCTAATAGTAGTCCCCTCTCTAACAGTAGCCCCCTCTCTAACAGTAGTCCCCTCTCTAACAGTAGTCCCCTCTCTAACAGTAGTCCCCCTCCCTAACAGTAACCCCCTCTCTAACAGTAGTCCCCTCTCTAACAGTAACCCCCTCTCTAACAGTAGCCCCCCTCTCTAATAGTAACCCCCTCTCTAATAATAACCCCTTCTCTAAAGAGTAGTCCCCTCTCTAATTAGTAATCCCCTCTCTAATAGTAACCCCCTCTCTAATAGTAACCCCCTCTCTAACAGTAGTCCTCTCTCTAACAGTAACCCCCTCTCTAACAGTAGCCCCCCTCTCTAATAGTAACCCCCTCTCTAACAGTAGTCCCCTCTCTAATAGTAGTCCCCTCTCTAACAGTAGCCCCCCCTCTCTAACAGTAGTCCCCTCTCTAACAGTAACCCCCTCTCTAACAGTAGTCCCCTCTCTAACAGTAACCCCCTCTCTAACAGTAGCCCCCCTCTCTAACAGTAGCCCCCTCTCTAACAGTACCCCCTCTCTAACAGTAGCCCCCCTCTCTAACAGTAACCCCTCTCTAACAGTAAGTCCCCTCTCTAATAGTAACCCCTCTCTAATAGTAACCCCCTCTCTAACAGTAGTCCCCTCTCTAACAGTAATCCCCTCTCTAACAGTAGCCCCCCTCTCTAATAAGTAACCCCTCTCTAACAGTAGTCCCCTCTCTAACAGTAGTCCCCCTCTCTAATAGTAGTCCCCTCTCTAACAGTAGTCCCCTCTCTTAAAGTAGTCCCCTCTTAACAGTAGTCCCCCCCCTCTCTAACAGTAGTCCCCTCTCTAACAGTAGCCCCTCTCAGTAACCGTAGTCCCCTCTCTTACAGTAGTCCCCTCTCTAACAGTAGTCCCCTCTCTAACAGTAGTCCCCTCTCTAACAGTAGTCCCCTCTCTCTAACAGTAGTCCCCTCTCTAACAGTAGTCCCCTCTCTACAGTAACCCCCTCTCTAACAGTAGTACCCCTCTCTAACAGTAACCCCCTCTCTAACAGTAGTCCCCTCTCTAATAGTAACCCCTCTCTAACAGTAGTCCCCTCTCTAATAGTAGTCCCCTCTCTAACAGTAGTCCCCTCTCTAACAGTAGTCCCCTCTCTAACAGTAGTCCCCTCTCTAACAGTAACCACCTCTAATAATACACCCTCTCTAACAGTAGTCCCCTCTCTAACAGTAGTCCCCTCTCTAACAGTAACCCTCTCTAACAGTAACCCCCTCTCTAATAATAACACCCTCTCTAACAGTAGTCCCCTCTCTAACAGTAGTCCCCTCTCTAACAGTAACCCCCTCTCTAATAATAACCCCCTCTCTAATAATAACCCCCTCTCTAATAGTAACCCCCTCTCTAACAGTAACCCCCTCTCTAACAGTAACCCCCTCTCTAACTAGGAGTCCCTCTCTAACAGTAACCCCCTCTCTAATAGTATTCCCCTCTCTAACAGTAACCCCCTCTCTAATAGTAACCCCATCTCTAACAGTAACCCCCTCTCTAACAGTAGCCCCCCTCTCTAATAGTAACCCCCTCTTTAACAGTAACCCCCTCTCTCTAACAGGAGTCCCCTCTCTAACAGTAACCCCCTCTCTAATAGTAACCCCCTCTCTAACAGGAGTCCCCTCTCTAACAGTAACCCCCTCTCTAATAGTAACCCCCTCTCTAACAGTAGTCCCCTCTCTAACAGTAACCCCTCTCTAACAGTAACCCCCTCTCTAATAATAACCCCCTCTCTAATAGTAACCCCTCTCTAATAGTAACCCCCAATCTCTAACAGTAGTCCCCCTCCCATATTTGCATTCTAAATATGTTCTTTTCACATACAAAAGCCATTTAAAACATTGTTTTAAATGGCTTTTGTATGTGAAAATAACATATTTTGATCCGGTTTTACACATTTTGATCCCCACGAATTGCACCCCGGGGGCGTTTATTAGAATAAATACGGTATCTTGAGTAAACTCCCTTGTCCAGTCTGGCGACCTCCATACCATCTCACATACTGCCTGGGCCATACTGGTGAGAAGTGCACTAGTTACAAATTGTGATAACCAGACATCTCTTATGTTTACAAATAAAATGGAAAAGCATCATCATATACAAACACATGAAAGGCTATAATATACGGATGAAAGACGTAACCATATGCAGAGCTCCAGATAAGTTTTTTATCTAAAGAGTATTATATTCCCAGATTTCAAACTCGATGCTGTGTTTTACTTTTACAAATGTATTATTGATTTTCTTCCTTATTAAATAGGGAACAAATGATACAAAAAAAACACACTGTTTGCTTTTTGCAGCTCAACTAAGTAAATTTTCAACATTATTACAGTATTTTCACTACTCAATTTGAAAATCAAATGCGTATTTTCACATTGCTGTGATTATTTTATAGTCCCACTTTTATAATAATCAATGGGTATTCTGCTAAAATAAATGTGTAAAATACGCCAATACGCACCTTATCTGAAGCTGTGCGTATGTGAAGTAACATTTTTAATGAGTGGGTACCTCTATAGGGTTGAACCTGATGGCGTGCAGGCTGTCGACGCCCCAGGAGAATGTGCGAACGGGCTCGGCCCGATCTGCCTCCCAGATGTCCACGTTCTCCCCGCACGTCGCGAACGTGTTGTCCGCCCAGTTGTGGTCAATCGACTGGTACACCGACTGAAATAAAATTTGATTTATTGGTGCTTAACGGTCTATCAACAGCTGGAATGGAGTGTGGCCGAGGGGTTAGAACACCCGACTTCCAATCCGGAGGTTGCGGGTTCAAACTTCTCCTTAGGCATCAAAAATACTTTCATAGTATTTCCATCCCACTAGTCTGTCGAATGAGACTTTAAACTGTGGTCCGGTCTCTATATGACCCTAGCTGTTGGTGGGACGGTAAATCCATTCACTTACACTGTTTTCTATCAACAGCTAAGGTCATTTAAGGCCGGAACAACGAGTTTGATCCCGTATATAACCTGCTGCATTGGGAGGAAAATCTCAAAATCAGAATATTAAAGATATATTCAGGCCTGAAATTAGAATAACCCGACCTGTTGCCACATCCGTACAACATCAAAGTCACTTGACCCCTTCCACTAAAATAGGACTACGAATAATCGTAATACTGACAAAAGGGTATAACCAGATTCGACTGTCACATATAAGAATGCCAACGCCGTACGCGAGGGCGAAACCTGGTCTCCGGTCGGGATTCTGGCAAGGATGAATCCCGATCGTTAAATTATCGCATGCTCCCACCTGCCACCCACCGACTGAAAATAGGGGTCGCATAGATTGAATGACTCGTGTTTTACATCCCTGCAACAGCAAGACCATTATACAGATGCAGAGCTCCAGGTAAGGTGCATATTGGCGTATGTTACACCCTTAGTTTAGCAGAATACGCATCAAAAGTAGGAGTACAAAATACTAACAGCAATGTGAAAATATGCATTAATTTTCAAATTGAGTAGTGAAAATACTGTAATAAAGTTGAAAATTTACTCAGTTGAGCTGCAACAAGCAAACAGTGTGTGCTTTTTGCAGTTCAAATAAGTGAATTTTTTAATAAGGAAGAAAATCAATACAGTGCGACCCCGTTAGTACACGCTTCACTATAACACGATTTCGGTTAGTACACGGTTGTGCCTTGGCTCCCGAATTTTTTTCCTATTTGTATATCAAAATCGTGTTAAATTTGTAACACGACTATTATCAGAAATCGTGTTAAATTTGCGATTCTTTCCCAAATTAGACCCAAAATGGACGAAAAAAATTTTATGGACGCATAGCCTCCTTTTATCTCACCGATGTGAATGTGCAGCTGATCACGTTTGCACATTTCGTAAATTAATCCGAGCAAACTGGGAATAAGATCAATTATTGGTCCCAGTAACAAAGCAGTGCTAATTGTTATGTGCTCGATTTCATTTTTCCGGCATGCGTTCGCGCTCACCATTGGTGGAATATTAATTAGGTGTAAAGGCTGACCAATCGGAGATCGCGTATCAGTTGCACAGATTAACTCGACCCAGATTAACTAAATTGTTACAGCACTGCCCACGCCCCGGCGCATGTACACAAATGTGTACGTGACAACTGGCCTTGTTTCGCTACGTCATAATTGAGCCAGTGCATGAGATAATCAACTTTATTATATAACTGAGATTTTCGCCGAGAATGATTTGACTTTCTTCTGCAAATATATCGGAAAGTTGATAACATTTTCAGAGCAAATGCGTAATAATTACTAATTTAATATTCGTCAACATTCGATATCGTTTACAGAAAATGTACTGTTATCAGATTCATCTTCGTCGAAAATCTCACGTGATAAGCCTGATTACCTCATGAACTGGCGCAATATTATAACACGTCGGGCAAAACATGTCTATACAGGTCTGTACTCAAACCCACAGGTGGAATAGTCGGACGTGTGACACAAAGAAAATGACCATTACAAAAATATCCATTACCCCACCAACTTGATCTCGTTCTATTATTAACGTCATGTACAGTACGATACCAGGTGGGTGGGATAATGGGATTTTTTTAATAGGCATTTATTTTGGTGTCATAGGTCCGAGTCTTCCACCTGTGCTCACCATATGAGTAAACACAGATTGCAACGCACGAGCTTGTCCGTGACGTTGCAGCTGATGGAACAGGATATCGGTCATTGGGTCATTGCGTCATCATTACTACACTTTTTTCTACACGCGTTTACAATAATGGATTGCACGGACCTGCGTAGATCTACATTCTACATGAACATGATGAATAAATAAAACATGACGTTAACAATTCTTGGATTCAATATACATGTATGTATTACATGCGAAGATAACAGTGAAAACTTATGGCATATTATAGGCATTGGAGTAGTATATAAGAGTCACAATGATACCACCACCCTCTGGAAGCCAATGGCTACGCGCGGAGCCTCCCACCGGGTGGTGCTATAATTAATGACTCTTATATACTACTCAGAGTAGGCATAATTTTAATTTTTCAAAACACAAAGGGGGGAGTAAGCATAATTTTTAAAAACACACCTACTGTTCGGCGGGTATGTATGAGAACATATTTTTCATCAACCGCGAGACCATATATTTATGACATGAGAAGATACACCCTATTAGAGATAAGAATCCCTATGTTATACTCAGTATATATAATAACATAATGGTTCTAGTTAAGTGTGCGTGGTTGAAGACAGGTAGTCACGAGAGATGTTTTCGTACCGGTATTTACGAATATTGCAAACATCACCGTGCATGGATGCGAAGAGGTTCCGTTTCGCCTCGCCCATGTCGGCATTGTGGGGTAGGGACCAAAGCCGAGTCATTGCTATGTCCACCATGCGGTGGCACTCGGGCTACTCATCGAATGGCTAACAAGGGATTACGTGCTCGCAAGTATTATCGTTTAGTAATAATTCAAATCGGAAAGTCAGTTAGAAAGATAGAATCGATCTAATAAGTCACGGTGTTTCTACAGCATTAAAACACTGTAAAAAAACATTATCAAACTAATTTTATAAAATTGAAAATTGAACAGAAACACACTACCAATTATAACAAAATGGATAATACAATACAATGGGAATTGAAAATTTTAATGGATGTGTTGAAGAAGTTTATGAAGAACACGGGGGTTATAATCCTGTATATAAATTCTATAAAATGAGAACACTAGGCGATATCGAATACATGAAATATCAGCGTAATTTATTACGCTCCGATAAAAACGTTGCATTTACAATATTATACCGACAATTATGTGAACTATACAAGAGGCAAATACAAACATTAAGACGGATAATGCGTATCGGATATGAAACTAAGGTGTATTATATAAAATTGTTAAAACCCAACGATTTATTTACGAATATACATTTCTACGATATCGCTTATAAAGATATTGAAAAAATTATTATTGAACAGAACTAATTAATTAATTTTAACTAATATCTCAACAGTGAGATAGGTTTCGCCACATGTACTTCACTCTGGCCGCTCTACACATTATAGCGGATGGAGGTAATGAAGAGGAGGGGTCCGCGGTATCGGTCCAATGATGGGGTGGAGGAGATGTGAGCGTGACACATCCCACTAAGCCAAACAAAATGAGAAGAGAAGAGATTTAAAGCGAAGGCTTAGTGGGATGGGCCCAGAAGGGTTTTGCTGGCGCGGGTTCGAGCCTCGGTGAGACCTAAACTTTTTTTTTTTTAATTGTTAATAATTTTCCTAAAATTAATTAATAAATTGTTTACTGCACCAATATAATTAATAATTTTGAAAAAATAGGAAAATTATTATTTTTTAAAAAATTATTTTATATAAAATACACAATGGTGCTGTAACATTTCCTCCGACTTTATTTCCAAGTTTTACCCTAAATTTATCCCAATCAGTACACTCAATTTTGGGCATGGTGGCGCGCGCCTTGATTCTTATATCATTTTTTAATTCTTCATATCTCCCCATTTCTTCCACCACGGATTCAAACTCTAAATTTGATATTTTCTTATCGGCCAACGCTTTGGACACCATAACGTCGATGCTATTTTTCTTAGACCTAGCGAGAACGGATATTCTATCATGTTTTCTACTTTTTTTCTCGAGTTTTCCACCCGCCGCCCTAATTACCATACAGGGTTCAATTTTGAGGGCGAAGTGAGCGACATCGTCGCTTTTTTTTTGTTCACTTCGCTTTTTATTTCCCGTCGGGCGAAGTCGACTTCGCTTTGAAAAAATCCCGTAATTTTCGGTGATTGCAGTCTCCATATAATCGTCATAAATTGAAACAAAATTGTTTAGAATTTCCCATTTCACACCCCGCTAACCTGAAATCGGTATTCCCAGGGTTGTCAAATAGTGCTGCAAATGTTGAGTAATGCCTAATGGCCTTGGGCAGCGTGTTAAACCAGATTATTGTGTACACACACTGTGACACCACAACACAGTTCAGTAGTTTGTTTGATGCAGCACGCGGCAGAAATTGATAGAAATAAACACGGCCTTTGGAATTGACCTGTCAACCTGTCAATCATATCCCGGCCGTTTAGCACTCCTTGTGCTAACCGCAAGCCGATTTTCAAATACTCCACCCACAAGGTGGGAGTTTGTTTTCATTGGATGTTTTTATCGAGTATTTCCATTCGCCGATGACAGCATTTGCTGATTTTTGCAGGTGCCTATTTGCGGGGTTTACACCAACTATATCACGGAGTGAATTCCCCCAAATGTATTACCAATAATAGAATGATATGATCTTCAATTCCCACAATGCCGTTTTATGACGTTAAGAGAAACGAGTTACACGAAAAGAAAATAAATTTTCGGATTTCCAAAATGGCGGACGATGTGTTTTCCGATTCCGGGAGCGACGCGGAAATGCAAAATAATGCAGATTGTCGGTCAGACTCGGACTTTCAGGTTTGAAACGGAAGAATTAATACGCGTAGCACAAGTTGTGCATGAATATCCTATGGTACAATCGACTCCGTGACGGGAAGTTCCCAAATGATTGGGAAAAAGTAGACACCCGAGCAAGTCGCCCCCACACAGTTTCGGACCTAAAAATGAATTTGTGAGAAATAATAATTTCATTGTTTTATATCATTTTACATATATTAATTGGTTAATATAAATTAATTATAATAGGGGATAATGTCTGTTGACGGTCTTGAGCAATAAAATATACTGTTTTCAACATTTTCATGAATTTATATACTGTAGTGTTAAAATAAAATTATTGTTAAATAATATGCCTGGTCTTATTTGTATTATCTGTATTATCTGGTGAAGTTAAATTGTCTTTGCCGATAACCGACAACGACAACATTTAACATACTTTGCAAATTATGGAGAAAAAAACACACTTCTCCCACTTCCCCCTAAATTCCACCACTTCCCCCTAAATTCCCTGGAGGGGGAAGTGACTTCCCCCTAAAATTTGGAGCTAGATTGAACCCTGCCATACAAAGTGTTCCAGATAAAACGGTAATTCCACTCAAAACCCCTGCAAGTGGAACCATTACAATTGTAGATAGCGTTGCAGCAGTCCCCGCCCGACACAACACAGAAACACTTGCCAGAACCGTACTAGATGCTTCAGCTATGTTCGCCGCGCGCTTATATTTGTTAGCGTGTCTTTTTCTATTTGCACATTCCCTAACTAAAATATCCTGCATAGCGACGATATTATTCAACCTAAAATCTGAACTTCTTTCGTTAATTGGATATAGTGTTGGTGGAGTGGTATTGATAGTTGGATACAGTGTTGGTGGAGTGGTATTGATAGTTGGATACAGTGTTGGTGGAGTGGTATTGATAGTTGGATACAGTGATTCATTCATATTTAAATTTTACAAATTTATTTCAATATATTAGTATTTTACAAATTAAGTTCAATTAACAATGAGACAATAGTGGAAGAACTCTCTGGGTCACCGATTTTCGTAACAAAGTTAATAACACTGCTTTGGGAAAGTCTAATTCGATCATTACCGGCGAACGCAACAATCGTCGAAATATCTCCAGCGATTTTAGTGACTCCAACCCCCGTTCTTCCCCATCTACTACAATATTTATCGCGACCGCGCCCACAGGTTTACCACTACCATTAACCGAGCAGACCGCCATTCGGACAACTTCACCCGCAGTTGTCATAGCGTATCCCCCACGTTTATTACTCGCTTTGGCACCGAACGAATATTCATAGTGCCCCGCAACCAATGGGCCCCGCTTCTCAGCCCAAACTGTTATGGCACGTTTTAGCGTTTTCATTGTTCGCACTATTCCGGCAAGCGCACTGTTTGCGTTATATGCCTCAGTACGAATATTATAAGAGGCCTCCTCAAGAGCTTTGGACGCGGCTATACGATCATGTTTCAGTTTATCAGTTAACTATTTCTTCTAGTTCCGGTAATTTTCGCTTCTCTGCTGAAGAGTCCTCTAAGCGCTACGCATTCGTCATAAGCCTCCGTAATGGATTTTGCCTGGTGGCCTTCTAGGGCTTTTTCAATACCTGACCGGGCCTCTTTTTGAAATTCGGTTATTTTTCCGTCTAGTTCAGCAACCGCCTCTTCTCTGCTGAGAGAGTCCTCTGAGCGCAACACCTCATAAGCCTCCGTAAGGGCTGCCTGTTGGTCTTTTCGGACTCCATCAAGATTCAACCGGGTCTCTTTTTGAAATTCGGTTATTTTTTTGTCTAGTTCAGTAAGTGCCGCTTCTCTGTTGAGAGAGTCCTCTGAGCGCAACGCCCCATAAGCCTCCGCAATGGCCTCCTTGTGGTCTTCTCGGACCCCCTCAACCCCCGACCTGGTCTCTTTCAGAAATTCGGCTATTTTTCCGTCTAGTTCGGTAAGTGTCGCTTCTTTACTGAGAGAGTCCTCTAAGCGCAACGCATCATAAGCCTCCGCAATGGCCTCCGCAAGGTTCAACTGGTGGTCTTCTCGGACTTTATCAATACCCGACTGGGTCTCTTTTCGAAATTTGGTTATTTTTTTATCTAGTTCGGCAACCGCCGCTTCTCTGATGAGAGAGTCCTCTGAGCGCAACACCTCATAAGCCTCCATAAGGTCCGCCTGGTGGTCTTCTCGGGCTTTCTCAATACCCGACGTTGCCTCTTTTCGAAATTTGGTTATTTTTTTACCTAGTTCGGTAAATGCCGCATCTCTAATGAGAGAGTCCTCTAAGCGCAACGTAAGGGCCGCCTGGCGGTCTGCTCGGACTTTATCAATATCCGACCTGCTCTCTTTTCGAAATTTGGTTATTTTTTTACCTAGTTCGTTTAGTTTCGTTTCTCTGATGAGAGAGTCCTCTGAGCGCAACACCTTATAACCGCCCCTGATCTTTCTCAATTTGTGCAGTCGCCGTCAGCACTTCTACTCTAACATCTGATATACTCCTGTGAATCCCGTTTGTGACCTTCGATATAGTTTTATTGATCAGGGCCTTGGTTTTTTCAGTACTTAAAAAGTCGCCCTCTGTCGGGATGAATCCACCTTCTGCCGCCGGTTCCAAATTCTTTGAATTTGTCACCCAATCGGAAGAACTACCTGGTCCGTATATACTCATTCTTAATTTTTTAATTATAATATTGGGCACCTATACTCAATTGGAAATTTCGAGAACTACCGAAATCGGTAATAGTTTTTTCAACTTTCTCGCTTGATCATCGAGAATAGAGACCGTAAATTCGTGGATATGTCCGGATTCCAAAACTTTCATCTCGGGGTGTGGGAAGTCTAAGGTCACAGTCTCGCCATAGAAACAGTCGCTGGCGGGCACGGTTTTCAGTAATGTGCTGGGGGATCCGTCTACCGTGTGTACGATGTGTTCACCCGATCCAGGTGCACCCTGAGAGTTTTTGTGAAGGTGAAGTCCACCGGATTATCACCGACGTACTCACCCGGGGTAAACACTCCTTTGTTTGAGGAGTAGTCTCTCTAAAAACCGAGTTGAATACCCAACCCCGGGAGACCACTACCTTATTATCAGTGCTGATGGTCATTGTTGCGAGCCCGGTAGCCTTCGATACTGTGAGGTTGATTATACCGTCAAGCTCTGAGTTGACAAAATCTTTGAGCTGTCTTATTATTCCCCACAGTCCGTGAGGCAGCTTTACACCTAATTGTTGTCCATCCTTCACATAGTAAAAACCCTTCGCTCTTCCCCACATTCTGCCATCCAACCGTGAAGGTGATTGATCTAAGGCCTACCCGCCGTTTTCCGCAGCAGTTGTCTATTAATTTTTGAAGTTCACAACTCCCTTTTTGAACATTAGTGATAGTAGCAAACATAATAATATCTTTCAATCGATACCAAAGCATTTAGCTTTAACTCTAACGTAAAGTACGCGGTCGGAGGTAAATACACGCAAAAAGACGTTGTTAACCCCCCCTTGTACACCCAACCGTAAACGGTTAGACGGACAGCGGCTTTGCCACCAACTTCCCCGACATCTTTAAACAATATAGGCTGCCCAAGATTACTACGATGGAGGCGGTAAACGGGTGGAAAGCAACACCGATGCAGTTTTGGCAGAACCAAATAAATTTCGCTATGGTGCGCAACAGCCGGGTGTGGAGTTTCATATAAAGACCATCTGACATCCAAGAATGTCATGCTCCGAAGTGTCTACAACTTTCATGCGTATTATACTATTAGGAGGATTCTCAAAGAACTAGGTATTTCACTACCTCAAGACGACGCCTGGGATCCCATTTCCAACGCATACGACCGTATGGCGTTTGAAAGACTGTGTAACGAATTTAACGTTTCAAAAGACGCGGACTGGAGACAGAAAGCATTTCCTACCAGCACCGCCTCGGGGACGTTCTCATTCTGGGGCCAGTCTGGAAATTGGGCACAGACTGATTTTAGACACGATCACTCCGGTGACCACATCGTCAGTCGGAACGCCGGGAATTTTGCCCACGCGACTATGACTTTCGGGCCGAAGTGTCTGGAGGTCGGCACTGTGGCGTGTTTCTTGTAAAAATGTTACCTCCGAAACGGGCTCAAGTCGATTACATACAGCAGGCTGCTGAGGTTCAGGACGCGTGGGGTACATTTATGTTAGATAAGGGTATAGGGTTCACGCAGGCCGGGGTTACTCGCGTCAACGACTCCATTCGCACGTACGTCTGGGCCATCCTCGGCGCACAGAAGCAAACTCGCAGTTCTATACTGGGCACCGGGAACAGCGTTTGATGCACAAAAACAATTCTTGGCACTTGTAGAGGACGCCATCTCAGCTAGGGTGGACCTGGAGAAGGCGATCCAGAATTATCAAGACGTTTTGCAGAATGCCAGCACCCCCAGTTAGACTTATGTATTTGGCAATAGGTCTTTATATGGCGCCGCCGAGCAATATGATACTACGAGACGACCCGGTTGACGGTTACAATAATCAGATCGTAATCGCCACCGCCAATCAAAAAATCGGCCACAACGGTAACGTGAACACGGATATCATCAAGCGCACCCCCAACAGTGGAACCGATTTCATAAAACACAAAATGGATACACCTCCCCCAATTCGTAAATTGGATACACAATCGAACCCAGTACCCCCAATTCGTAAATTGGATGCACCATCGAGTTCCATCAACAAACCAATCGCGATTGGAGAAATCAACACCAATCGTAAATTGGGTGAAATTGGAAGCACAACACACGAGGAGAAATTAGGGCTCGTCATCGCCCTCGTGGCGATCGGATTATTTACGCTTTGGTTGTAGGAACTCTCTGGCGAAGAATAGTAGACCGGCGATTGCCACGATTAAAGCCCAGGTATTTTTGGCTAGCCATCCGGCCGTTTTTGATAATATAGATAGCAAGTAAGAAACAATACTTCCGATCAGTCCAGGTAGTGCGGCAGCCACCTTTCCAGCTAATTTAGCTAGAAGATTGGCGAGGGCTTTTAGTTGTTTTTTTACCCACTCCTTGGCTCCACCGGATGGAGCGGGTGCTGGCGCGGGTGGTGGCGCCGCACCACCAGTGAAAGCTAGAACTATGGTTGATATAGTCATGCCGATAGCAACGAGGATGCTTGCTATCGTGACGCCCCTGCTCTCTGAACAGAGTGCGAAGACGCTCACCGAGTGTCGTCTCCTCGTGCAGGAGCCTCGAGATTGATTCGCGGATCCGACTTATTTGTGTGCGGAGAGCCTCACGGTTAGCCGAGGCGGCCTCCAAGCGAGCTTCTCTTTCATCCCGCAAAGACCGCAGCCGTTCGGCGATCCGCTCGGTAGATTCTCTATCGTCACCGGCTTCCTCCAGTTTTCTTTCTTCTAGCGCGATATGTTCATCCAGCGCCGTGAGTTTGGAGAGGTTAAGGACCAGTTCGCCCCGGACCGTTTGTAGAGCCTTATCGAGTTCACGGAGTTCGCGAAGAGGTAACGGTGGGTCATCGTTGAGTATTTTCCCCAATTGCGATTGGACGCTGAACGTGGTCTCCATCGTGTTAATAACGTCGGTGGCTATTTGAGGGACCTCGCTGAGCTCGACCGTTTCTATCGCGGTGGTCGTCTTCGCCATAGTTTCGTCGGTAGACTGTAGGGCCTCTACAGCGCGGGCCGGCACAATTGTTTTACCCCTCTTCCAATCCGTGAATCCTAGTTCGTCCCTTATGAATCGGCCACCGCCCGGGTTTCCGGCAATGGTGCCCAGTGCTAGGGGTTTACCGGTCTTCGTATCTCCCATCTTGACGATCGGGAGATTTGATGCTGCTCTTAGTCGCAATCTACCGTTCATATCAAATTTGAACTTGGAGTAGTCGCGACCGACAGAGGGGACCAGACCTTTTTCTGCCAAACTGTTGTAGCAGTCGTTTACAGCTCCCTCAAGTAATTTCCGACTTTGACTAGTGGTAGCGCCACCCAATTGTGATTGGATTGGAACTGGAGTCTCTATGGTGGGTGTATCGAGGGAATCCTCGAAATTATCATCATCACCATCGAGGTAATCGTCTCTGCCGATTTCATCCATTTCAACATCGTAATCAGCCATATTAATTATGTATTAAAGACAAAACCATACGGGTTTAATAGTTTCAATAATTTTTGAAAAAATTATGTCTTCCGAGTCAATACGGTCGCAAACTCAATCCATACCGCAGACTGCGTGAGCCCCTCGGGGCAAAAGGCGTGAGACAGAGTGTCGTTATTACGAACAACCCATCGACGATCGACCAGAACCAGCAGCTCTTGGTCCGCTTCCCCAACCTCGGAGCTAACGACGTCATTGTGCCGGGGAATGTTCGCCTCGCTTTCACTATTTCGCTAACGTCGACGGACGCGGACCGAACCATCGTTCAGAACCTGGGTCGCGCCATAGTCAAGAAGACTATGATAAAGATTTCTGGTAATGAGGTGATGTCGATCGACGACAGCGACGTCTACCATTGCTATCAGGACCTGTGGAAGACGGCACAAGAGCGCGAAAACGCCGTCTATCAGGGTATTGACACCAGCAAAAATAAGAACGTAACCAGACTTAGAATCGGGGCTGCTAACAAGGCAGATAACAACGCGAGTGACAATGCGGTCGCGGGCGCTTACGGCAACCGCTTCTACATTCCGCTCGACTTTGAGTTGCTGCAGAGTCACATGCCCTACTATCAGAGCGCTTTGGCTGATCGCCTCGAATACGAACTAACGTTCAACGACTACGGCCGAGTTATCATAGCCAGCGACATGTTATCGACGTATACGATCGATAATGTTTCGCTGGAGTACGACATGGTCACGATGCCCGAACTCGCGCGATTGATCAGAACCCAGTACGCCGGGCGCGTTGCCATACTATACGACCGAGTTCTTCGCCATCGCAAGATGACGAAAGACAAAGGCGACACATTGTGGAATATTAACGTCAACGTACCGCTCGCTCGATGAAAGGTATACTGATGCTGTTCGAGGAGGCTCGGTTCGCGTCCGGTGTTAGAAAAACCGACAAATTCTATAACCCCAAAATCACGAAGGTAGAGGTGACGATCGAGGGAAGTACCCAATCAACTCTACAGCGCGGGTCTTCGCGCGCACCAGCAGTGGGACGAAGTAAGAAAGCAGTTTGCTGCCTCCGGCTCCAAGCGCTCCCCAGAGGTTGCCGCGGTTGCCAAAGACCTGCATCTCTCGGCCGTCTCCCTCGCGGAGTTTCTGAATACCAAATACGCGCTATGGCTAGACATGCGAGCCAGCGACGACGACCAAATACACGGTAGCGGACGCCAAGTTGAGAACGCTAGCGAGGGTGTGACGATCCAGATAACCAAAGAGGCGGATGGAAATGGGCCATTGAACGTGTACTTATATATAATTACAGACGCACAACTCAACATCGAAGATGGCCGATACGTCTCAGCACTCTACTGATTTAATAAAAAAATCATCTAACGATTTATTAATTAATAATTTTGATAATTCTAAAGAATTAATTAAGAAAATTAACAATCAATACCAATTCACGATTGGAGATGCTCACTCTGCCATAATATGTGGGCAGACAGGATGTGGAAAAACGGTTTTTCATCCTAGACTTGCTCGAGGCTCCTACCGCGATGCCTTTCGTCATATTGTGATCCTGTGTCCCACTGTGCGGCACAACGATACTTATCAGCGGCGCCCTTGGATATGGTCCGATCCTGAGGTATACGTTATTGACCCTGGTGATAGGCTTCACGATTGGCTGCGTGGTTTATACCAAAAATTCCAGGGTGAGCCCACCCTATACGTGATTGATGATTGCTCAGCCAAGGCGGCGATGACCAAAAAGAAGGACATGCTCTCTGAGCTCGCATTTTCTGGCCGCCATGCTAGGCAAAGCGTATGGATATCCACTCAAAAGTACAACGCCGTCTCAAGGATCTGCGCGAGCAAACGAAATGGGTCGCCCTCTTTCACTGCAAGGACCGAGACTCATTCGATGACTGTCTTCGAGAGAATGACGTTATCCCAACGCGCGAGGAGCGCCTGGAGGTTCGACTGATGCTTTCGGAAACTAAGCACGCCAAGCTTTTGCTAAAGACTGATCAACCAACTGCTTACGAAGTTATCAATTAATTTTATAATTAATTAGCAATTACTTAACGCTCGTTAGTAATTGCCGAGTAAATGCTTAACAATGCTGAACAAATGCTTAACAAATGCTGAACAATGGTTAACAATGTTAACAATTTGGTGCTCCGCTGCGAGCTTTGTTGCGAGCATAATGGTGATCATAAGTATCGGGTGGTGCGCTTGGCAATATGTTAAAGTGATGAGAGTTGTTAGAATAGTTAAATTAATTTTAAGAAAAATGAACTGCGACGAACTTCTCGATCAGCTAACAGAAGAAACCTCAACTCCGACTGCCAACAATAATGATCCGACAGAGCAATCGGAATCGGGGGTTGGTATTGGGTTTGAGTGCAACGACTCCGAATGAAAATGAAAATGCGGCGCGACGAGAGCGGCTAGCTGCGCTGGTTGCTGGGGGACAATCGGAGCATTATCTCGGTAGGCGTCTCTCAGTTTTTTCAGGTGGATAAGATGTCAGATGCGGAGATCGTTATGTATGCGCGATACGAATCCAAATTGGGAGCAGAGATGACAAAACTCTTGGATCGGCGGCTATTCATTTGTACGCTACCACCGTTAGTATACTTCTCCCTATACCAAACACCGAAGGGTTGATTCACGATCTAGAGACTGACCCTTTTTATAGGACACACTCTTAGAACAGCCTGCTGCTCAAATTATCACAAGTTTGGAATGTACTTAGCTCCGCTGACAACCGCGTTGACCACGGGTAAACACTGTCAATTTGGACATATATGCCCACGAACTATAAGCCCTGAAAATGATGACACAAGACACACCCACGAGAGTGACGGAGTTGAACCAGATTGCTCCAACACAATCGAACCAGAGTGTTACTCCGCCACTGGATGACATACCACATATAAAAAATCCCAAAAGACAGGTAGCTGGGCGGGCGGCGGCTGCCACCCGAAAAGTTAAACAAGATAAAATACTCGCCGAGCTTCGAGAGGGTAAACTCCAATCGAGATTGGGGTTGCAATCGGGGACGGAGACAGCAAAACATCTGAAGACAGAGCAATCGGGTTCAACTTCAATCCCGAGTGCAACAACACCCCAAATTCACGAATTAGAAGCACACCCAAATTCTTTGAATTTGTCACCCAATACCAACTCCCGTTGGAGTTGGACTGAACCCCAATTCATGAATTGGAGTTGGTTTGTTGGTGGTAGTCTGGCAGTTGTTGGTGCCCTGTGCGTGTGGAAATACCCGAAAAAACAACCAGCCAGTGTTCAGAAGAAAGTATCGAAACACCAATCATCAACAATGTTGAATTTGAATGCGCCCCATTTAAACATTGATCGCGACCCCTTTTATATGCAATAATTATAACAATGGCTGAACAAGATGGTAAAATGAGTTAGTGAATGCGCTTTATCACGCCGTGGTGATATCGGGTTTCAGTATCGGGTATGCTCGACTATCAAAGATGGCCCTAGGAGGAACCGCTCCCAAATTGGACTTTACTGTGAGAGACGTAGGGCTCGCGACCTTAGATGTAGCGGCCGCAGTTTGGACCCGAGATTATCTACTTAAAGCTGGAATTCTACCAGTTAATATATGGAAATAAATGGCTTCAATCGCAGTAATAGTAGGTGGTGCGCTTGTAAACGCATTGGCTTTCAGCGGTAGCAACTTTATATTCTCTAAAATGAAAAGCTCGAACGTGGATGAGGAGCGTAAGCGTCATGATTTAGCTGTAGAACAACTCAATAGCGCAAAGGAAGCGTGGTCGAAAAAAACAAACCGCCCATCTTGACTGGGTCAATGAAGAGCTTCGCCGCGAAAATCACGCCGCGCAAACTTTTCAGAACGTTGACGAAAAAGCCAACCGCGAGTACGCGCTGGCATATCCGCACAAAAGTCTCGATCCAATGGATCGCGAGCCACAACTTTCAGATTTCTATGTACCGTCAGAGGCCCAAAAAGACCGTGAGATCGCGTTCATCGTCGTGGGAATGGGTGTGGTTGGGCTCGTCGGCTACTATATTCAATCGAGATTTTAAATTAATTAATTAAAACAATTTTTTTTATAAAAATATATATATAGAACGATGTTAGTTGACGAACTTTATGACGCTATGATCGATGTAGGCTACACTGCCCAAAAACATCGTTTACCTGGTGCAAAGAGTATGATTCGTCTGGCCCGAGATTGTCTCGAGACGTGGCGCGAGGACGAAAAAGCGGCCACCCTTTTCGCAAAGCGGATGTTAGATTCCTCCGAGTTAGATTCCCCTCTCCTGTTCCAACCCAAACGTGATTGGGGCTGCAGCGAAACTTCCAACAAAGGTTTATTATTAACGACGCAGTTACCGGACGAACTGGCGAGGGCATGTTGGAGATTGTCCGATATATTAGAATACTTCGCATACGATGAACACGCGCAAACTTGATACCAAACTAACGCGCAAGCTGTCGAATACATACTATAGCCCACGCGGCTACTGGAAGGGACTCGCGGCCATCAAGAACCTCGCGGCGGCGACCAAGGTTTCAGAAAACGCTGTCAAGGAATGGCTCAAGAAGCAGGCCATCTGGCAGATCTATTTACCCGCGCCTCACAATATTCCGCGCCCGAAATTCGACGTGCCGGTGCCGAACCAAGTTCACCAAGCGGTTCTCCAGTTTCTCCCTCACGATCGCGTCGGTTGCAAAACGTACAAGTACACACTGACAATCGTTGACGTAGCGAGTCGTTATAAGGGGGCTGAGCCGTTGGCCACTAAAGAGTCTAAGGAAGTGGCCGAGGCTCTTTCCTGAATATATAAGAGGAGTCCTCTCAAATGGCCGAATCTTCTCCAGGTCGATCCCGGCCGCGAGTTCATGGGCGCGGTCTCTCATCTATTGTCTAAGCATAAAGTTTCTATCAGACGCGGCCGCGTCAAACATCCACCGGGACCAGGGGATCGTGGAACGCTTCAATCGAACCCTGGCTGAGAGACTGTTCGGACACCAATTACGCTAAAGAACTTGTAGACCCTCATTCGCGATCGACCGAGTGGGTGGCCAGACTGCCCGCCGTGGTCTCCGCACTGAACGGAGAGGTGACCAGATTGATAGGTAAGAAGCCTGTAGATGCTATCAAGTTTAAAAGGGTGACGAGCAAGCCCTCTGTCGTCTCGCGCGGGCGACCCGTTGGTTTAGAGGAGCAGCGGCTTCCATCAGATATTGACGTCCGGTACCTCTATCAACCGGGAGAGCTTGAAGGTGGCAGCCGCCGCGCGACTGATCCCGTGTGGTTAATGAATGTATATCATCTGGATCGCTCTATTACCAAACCCGATGAGCCCGTGCTCTATTATTTGGCTGATGGTCCATCTCGCGGTTTTGTTCGCGAAGAACTTCTTATGGTACCTTCTGACACCCAGTTACCCCCGGATCGTTAGAGTCTTTAGTATTCTATCCTTTTTTCAGAGTTCTTTTTTTTACCTATCCTATAGGCTCTGTGTGCAACCCGTCTTCCATCACTCTCCTCTTGTCGTAGTACGCCGACAACCCCAACTTCTCCTGCCTGTACGTCTTCATCACCCCGTTAACCATTCGGAATCCCCTGTTCTCCGCCATATCCCTACCCCCTTCGAGAGCACTCTTGTATCTTCCCCAAGTCAGATCGTTAGATCTCTTCGATATCCCCTTGGCTGAGTGCTTAGATTTTCCGTCACCACTCACGTAGTAACACTTGCTACACAGAGCGATGGCTCTATCTCCCTCGAATTCCAGCTTGAACAATCCCGGAGTTCTGTTGCTCCACACGTCCCACGCCAACCACTCGGTCTTCTCCTTATTAAACTTTCTCTTCATATTCTTTCTCACCACCGCCGCCAGCGTCTTCTCCGACAGCGCGAAGTACATGCTGTCAGTGTCCATCTGTATCAGTTCGAAATCTCCGCGATCCACGTACTTGTCCAAGAAATCGTAGTAGAACTCCAGCATCCGGAGCTTGGCCAACTGGTAGACCGCTATGCCACACTGAAAGGGTCTGTTGATCACCACTCGAGTCTTCCTGCTCGATATCTCGTAAGCCTCCCCAATCTCCTCCAGGTCTTCGAAACCACGCCGACCTCAGTGCCCGGTCGACAGTCTTCTCATCCTTCGTATATGTGATGTTCAGGTGTCTCTCTTGTGCCTCAGCTTGCCACAACACGCGTTGCCAACCAGTTTGAATATCTCCGCCAACACCGTCTTGCTCTTGTCTACATCCCCCGTCCGTCTGGCAGCGGTGACCTCTTCCACGAACCATTGAAACGGTTTGCCGGGCGTGTAGTCTATCACCCTATGCACCGCCTTGATGATCAGACCGTGCTCCAGATACCACTTTAGCAGTGGGGAGTATATGATCATCTTCTTGGCGGACATTGCCCCCACGAGCTTTCTCTGTCCTTCGACCCTTTTCCTCCCGGTACCGGCCAGGTAGTCCTTCATGTGCTGCGGAACCTCGTTCTCATCGATTTCTCGATTAACAAACAGCGGTGACATTTCCGAGAACTTGTCTCTCAACGTTTCCGGGACCTCTATATCCAACTCCGCAAATCCGAACCACTTTTCACTCCTGACCTTCCTCACGAAACAGTCTATATACGACTGTCTTTCCGGATCGTCACACGTCCATATCGTCTCCTCCCCGCACGGCATGTCAGGGTAGACAGATACAGCGCATTGGCGTCGTACCCCATCACCGCCTTGCACATCTTCTCCTCCCGACTACCTACCTGACCCCTGATCGTCGACCTGCCAGCCTCTGCGTATCTGGAGAACACTATGGACGGACCACCGACCAATCCCTGCTTCATCATCTCATAAGTTTCAGACTTCGGCGACCACAGCTCGGTTGTGTCCGCCTTCCCATCGATCGTCCCACGAAGTAGGTACTGAAGGGAAACACCGGGCAGAGACACAGCATCCTTGAGTATATCCACATCTTCCTCTGTAGAACTCCGTCATCTTAGTCAGAGCCTCCAGGAACGGTCCGACATCCAAGTCGTTGTAGTGTTGCAACCATTCCTTGAACGTCTTCATCCCATTTTCTTGGAATACCTTCTTACACTCTTTCCACTCGGACAACGACAGTAGGAACTCACCCTTCAACTTCGAGTACCACTCGGATAGTCTGGCAGCCCCGGATGGTCGAGCTTGTCCGCGCTATCGAACCATCGTACGGGAAGTGAGACTTTATCGTTTTACAGTCGTACGCCTTAACCCACCGGTCGTAGTATGGTACCGGGTCCCAGATACTGGATGATGTCGAGAAATCTAAACTCTGGGGTAAACAGAAACATCGTCGTGCTGGCTCTCTTTCCGACCATCACCATTGTCACGGTGGCCGCCAACTTCTCGACAAAGTACTGCTTGATGAGGTTCAGGTCGTACCTGCTACAGTTGAACCCCACCACCGGGACTTGGTCAATCCAAGAGACAATCTTTGCTTGCTGAGACTTCGATAGCATATCTATATCGGCGGCAGATACTTCTTCCTAACCCTCCCTGATTGCCTTGCCTCTCATCTGTAAGCTCGGTCACGAACTTCTCGACTAGCATGTCAGGATCTCGTTCGCAGATGTGGGTTATCCCTTCATGCATCGTATCCCCCAAAGACACAGATATAGGAACGTGCTCGACCTCGAAGGTCAGGTCTTTGGTGGGTTGAGTGGTTTTTGACTTGTCGAGATACGCCTCGAAGTCATAGACTATCTGGTGAGGGTACAGAGTCGTCTCCTCCTCGCGTGGTGATTGTGGATAGTAGGTATTCACCTCATTCAACAAACTCGCACTCCCACATCCCACCACCAAGCTCGTTAACCCTCATCCTTATGGCTTGGCGTCTTGACTGTTCGTCCTCTTGTACAGCGATCTCGCGTTACCTCTCATGCAATGCCTCGGACACCCGTGTCAGTAGCATCCGTGAAAAAACTGAAACACGGTTTTAGTCTCGTGACAGTAACCGTCGACCGGATCGCCGGCCACCCACCTCTCACCACCGTGACCATAGTCGGCGTGATGTATGTGTTTTCCCACCCTCTCCTCTTCTCTGTTCAACCAATGAATCGACCTCGCACTCGCTGATCCCTTAGGATGACGCCCTTCTCGTAGGCCGACTGCGGTCTCTCTACCCTCTTACCTGGACATGTCACCACGGTCTTCCCACCCATGCAGGTGGTCGCGTGCCTGTGCATGTTACACGACTTTGTGAACCGTTGTTGGCATCCGGAGCACCCGTACTCGTTCGTCATCTTGCGGAGGTTCGTAATGAGAACGAGTGACCTCCAAACATTCCTATCGTCATTGTCTTCTCCCCAACCGCGTCGTAGTTTGCCGGACACTTCATTAGGTACCACACTCCCTCATCGGTGGGCTCGTAAACGCGAATGCCCATCTTGAAGTGCTCTTCGACCTTCTTAATATCTTTCAAGGGAATTCCCTTACTATCCGGTCCGTTATCGTGACCGAGATATTCGTTAGCTAGAGTTCGTGCATTCTCACAACAGCGGTCTGGTCTCCCTCCACGGTGGATGGCTATGCACCTAAACAGACACAAGTAGTCGTCGTAAGTGTCGACGGAATACATTCCCTTTTTCTGTCTTAACCAGTCTGGGAGTTTTCCCGCTCCCATGAGAAGTTGTTGAGCGTCGATGATCATCTTCACCTCGACCGATATCCAAACGAACGAAGGCCCATTTTGTGTTTGGTCTATCAACTTTGTCGATGTCCATTCGACACCTTTCTCTCTATCGGATATCCAACTCTCGGCTTTGGCGATCGTCGTTTATCCACGGACTGCCCTTTGATTGTTTGTGATAGATCATAGTAGCGTCGGTCTCTATGTTCCTAATACGATACGAGCACGAATACTCAGATAACACGCCGTGGTCATCTCTGGACGAATTTTTATTCATTATGCGATTAGCGATCTCCCCATCTACCCCCCACCCTCTCGAAAGTCCATACTATCTTCCTCCTACCCCTATCAACAGTTTCCCTAACTTCGGCTTCTTCGGCGAGAATCCTGGGACCCTCCTCCACCAAAGCTCTGGCGATATCTCTCCTACTCTTAGGAGGTCTCCCAACCAACCCTTGATAAATCTTATTGTAGTGCGCCTTGAATAGTGGTTTTCTACGCGCGCTGGGATCTTCTTTTACACGCTGCGCGTAAGCAGTGGCACGCAGACTGGCCGTCGTCTCGTTCTCCAATTTCTCGGAGCGTTTTTCAGGGTCAGCGGGCAGTCGTCCGGTCGAAACCGCACGTCGCAGCCTCTCCTCGTAGACGATGGCTCGCGCGTCACTTATCCTATCTGCTATATCTTTCTTGAGTCTCAAACCTCTTAGGGAAATTCCCCAACTCTTAGCTTGCTCTTCATTTGCTTTATGGTAGACATTATACTGAGTATAACCAATAGATTTTTATCTTCAATAGGGTGTAAGTTTATTTGTAATAAATGTATGACAGATTGCTGTAATATACTGAGTATAACATAGGGATTCTTATCTCTAATAGGGTGTATCTTCTCATGTCATAAATATATGGTCTCGCGGTTGATGAAAAATATGTTCTCATACATACCCGCCGAACAGTAGGTGTGTTTTTAAAAATTATGCTTACTCCCCCCTTTGTGTTTTGAAAAATTAAAATTATGCCTACTCCCCCCTTCGTGTTTTGAAAAATTAAAATTACTCCCATTCTCATAAATATTCTCATAAAAATGGAGGAAAATCTGAGTAGTATATAAGTCATTAATTATAGCACCACCCGGTGGGAGGCTCCGCGCGTAGCCATTGGCTTCCAGAGGGTGGTGGTATCATTGTGACTCTTATATACTACTATTGGCGACGTCGTTCATCCGCAGTCACAGTATACAATGTATTTTTTGTTGACATTATGATGCGTCTTGGGCGAGAACGGATATAGCACGGTTCGGATAAGCAACACGGAAGGTTGTATGTCGCCGGACTTCCGTGTACTAACGGGGTCGCACTGTAATACATTTTGTAAAAGTCTTTAGATACAAAACTTATCTGGAGCTAAACTTATCTGATTTTGTACCTAAGCAGATAGTTTGTGAACTAGATGGCCGTGGTTTGCATGTTGCGTCCGCCGAGGCTTTCACAGTATACCGAAAAACTTTAACTAAAAACTTTAAGCACGTATGCCAATGTGGTGACTATATCGCGCTGTCCGAAGCGGACGTGACAAAAAGTATTTACAGAAACTGTGATATTTTCTGAAAATGACGTCGGAAGTTCAGACAATTTTCATAGTAATTCTATTCCACATGTGCTCTGAACACTTTGCCATCTTTCGACATCATTTACAGAAAATATAAATTTTGTAAATATCGCACATCTTCGTTCAAAATCACATGTCTTGTCTCATAATTATGTTGGTTTTTAATGTACAAACTTGGCTGCTTTGTGGGTGTATGTTGGTAACTACATGTACCCCGTAATAACCCTAAATATTCGGATACCAGTAATTTTGGGAACACATAAAAATATATGGTTTCCCTATAACAGAGATTGTGCCATTCTTTAGGGTTAGTATGACGGTACTGGTTCAATCACAATATATTCGGATACAATTTGCTTTGGGAAACCCCTATTTAATAGGGTTGGAAACCCCTATTTAATAGGGGTTTCCCAAAGCAAATTGTGTCCGAATATTGAGGGTTAGTACGACAGTACTGGTTCAATCACAATAATGTATTTGAACAAATTGCTTGGGAAACTATTTAATGGGGTTTCACAAATAAACAATGAGGGTTAGTACAGGTATGGTTCATCACTACAAATGATTTGGTACAATTAGCTTGGGGAAACCCCTATATTCCCAAAGCAAATTATGTCCAAATATTAGGGTTATTATGGTACAATAACATGCAGAAATCAGTGAGGTTTGGTAGAGTTACATGCCCTCAACTATTGGGAGATACACGTACCTTTCCAAGAATGGTGTTGATCGGCTGTGGGTGTATCTGTCCCTCTTCATTCAACCTCCACTCTTTCACGGTCTTGTCAATCCCACACTGAAACAATTTTACGTTTAACCCATTAAAGACGGGATACAATTATAGAAGTATGAAACTTTTATGAGAAAAAAATCCCCATATTCTTTATTTCATCTCGTAGGTATATGTCGTTACCACTCATTTGAACCGTCTCGTCGAGACGGTTCAAATGAGTGGTAACAACATATACCTTCATGGAGAAATAAACAAATAGACTGAAATGGGTTAACAGTGATGTGATTCTGAAAATACATGTTACATACATGCAGTAACAGACGATGATTAACCCATTATATTACGAACACACTTTTGGGTGTGTCAAAATTTTGGTGTTTTTTTTTTGTAATTATTCATACATCTGAATCGAAAACATGCAGAAACACCAAGTAATTCTAAGACTAAGGCTTGCCAAGGAATTCATACCATTCCAGAGTTGAGGCTGATAAACTTGATATCATAAGACGTGTAAAACTCTACTATATCAGTTAACAATATACAAGGTAGAATAGGCGGCAAGTATAACATTGTTTTCATTGAAACGAACGTATACTTGGTAACGACGTTCTGCCAATTAAACGGCAACAGAAGTAGTTTTAGAATGCGCATAGATGTGATATCCTGTGCATTGTAACAGTTTAAACTTTACAACGATTACAAATAAGCACAGGAGCCCTTATACAAAACAAGGATGAAAATAAAAGTGAATGGGTTCAACGTCCCACCAACAGCTAGGGTGATATAGAGACGGGACCACAATTTAAAGTCTCATCCGACAGACCAGTGGGATGAAAATACCATGAAAGTATTTTTGATGTCTAAGGCGAGGTTTGAACCCATAACCTCCTGATTGGAAGTCAGGTGTTCTAACCCCTCGGCCACAATCCATCCCTGGTACGGATGAAGGTACAAGGGCGGTCCTTCAGGTGGGAGGAAATTGGAGTACCACACGACCACCATATGGTACCAGTGCCCATGCTCGATACCTACCGAGAGGAAGGAGGTGCCATCGGGCCGGGCACACATTCCAGAGACGAGCCCATCGTGTGCCTGTACGGCGGACACACACCGTCGCTGGGCCAGGTTCCACAGGCGGATCTGGAACATTGCAGAGAGAATATGGTCACACAACCTGGGAAGACTGAGCTTAGCCCTCGCAGGAGACGAAAATTGTCGTCTGCTGTTTTCCATTTTTGCCTTAATTCTGAAAAAACAACATGTTTTGACAGCATATTTGACACTGGAGACGATCCTCATGCGCTGCCAAATCAGGTTTTTATTGAGAAATATTGATAACTAGAAAATGTGTTCATAGAACACGGATGCCCCACATATCGCTTTGATAATAAATGAGGCCAAATTCCAAGTCAAATTTTTTTTAACCTCAGCGTTAATTTCAAAATAAAATTTGACCCAATTTGACCCCACGGGCCACGCCCATTTTCGACACCGGGGTCATCATTTTCACACATTTGATAGAGCATTCTATATCGATAATTCCTACCAAGTTTCGTCGAACTCCGGCCGGCGGTTCATGAGAAGAAGATTTTTTAAGAATTTGTGCTATTTTTAGATGGCGGCCATCTTTAATTAGCGACGACCTCCGTTTTAACAAATCTGGAAAGGCTTCACCCATGGACCATAACTGTAAAGTTTGGCCACCATGGGCCAAGCGGTTCGTGTGAAGAAGAATTTTGAAATCTCTAATAAAAGAACAACCTTTTGACCTTTCGGCGGCCATCTTGGATGACATAACCATCCGATTTCGACAAAAAATACACCAGAGTGATCGCCTCGTTGATACCTTCGATTTGATATATAACATGACAATATTCGGTCAAAAATAAAATTTGACCCCACGGGCCACGCCCATTTGTGACCCCGGGGTCACCATTTTAACAACTCTGTAAGAGCATTGTACATCGATCATTCCTACCAAGTTTTGTCGAAATCCGGTGCGCGGTTCTTGAGAAGAAGATTTTTGAAGAATTTGTGCTATTTTTAGACGGTGGCCATCTTGGATTACGTAATGACGTCATTTTAACAATTTTGTAATCCCCTACCTAAGGACCATGACCATGAAGTTTGGTGACTATAGACCCAATGGTTACCGAGGAGAAGACGTTTGAAAATGTTTACGGACGGACGACGGACGGACAAATTGTGGTAACAATAGCTCACATGAGCTTCGCTCAGATGAGCTAAAAAGCAAACAAATATGGAAATTCAATCATTTGAGCTGCAAAAAGCAAATTAAGTTAAAAACTGAGCGAATTGCATGTAGCCTAAAGTGGCCGAAATTGGTTAGAACTATTTTTTGTCAATTTCTAACCAGGTAAAGCCAGCACTCATATGAAAGCGCGAAAATATATTTAAGCAGTTTAGTCATTCATGAGTATGTTTACCGTATAGATAGAAGATCGTACATTTCATATATTTATGTAACAAGTTTACCGATTTCATAAGAAACGACATTCTTATGAAATTCGTCAAAAAACTTTATAAATGTCATAGTCTCTTTAATGCATAAGGACATCGTCATACATTGAAGCTGTACGGATCACCAGATATATTCTCGATAGCAGTCTCATTTGCATATTTTTTACATTAGTTTCAATACACTGCCAATGCCCATTTTATGCAATAACTTGTAGCGGTGACTGGAGAAATGTGAGCAGTGTAGATCCAGATCAGCCTGTGCATCCGAACAGTCTGATCAGGATCTGCACATCTTCACCATTCCATCAATGAAACACTCGTCATGCGTCTAACAAGCAGTATTGATTGTTATCAGGCAACAGAAGTGTGCTATCTGATCAGGGGCTACACTAGTCATAAATGAAATAAGCCCCATTTCTCCAGTCACAGCCACAATTATGTTCTTACCTCTCCATCAAAACATGCTGACAACAGTAATGATAAGCTGGTAGGATGTTTACACATGGAGTTCACGCCATCTCGGTGACCATCTAGGGAGCCCAGAAATGGTTTGGCAAACACACGCTCTAGTTTTGTTGCATTAAGTGCCCTCACATATTCCCTTGACGCTTCAAATGGATGTAAACTTGGATCGTAGTTTCTTGGAACTGAAATTATTTATCAAAAGTTAAAAAGAATGATTTTCCAAAGTTTGGGATATTCATATTTTTTTCTCGCAAAAACTGGAAGATATACCACAACAAAATCAGTGTCAATATCAAGTTATTCCTATATGGCCCTGACTGGAAAAATGGGGCTTATAGCATCTCTGGTCAGTCTAGATCCTGATTGTCTAGAACATTCCCGCCATCTGACATGGATATACAGTTAGAAATGACACGTGATTTACTGACTGAATGTCAAACAGTGTAGGGCCTGATCAGACTGTGCAGATATGCATGCTGATCGGAGGCTACACTGCTCGCATAACCCATAAGTCCTATTTCTCCAGCCAAAGCCACATTTAGAAACTAGGAGACCGGGCATTCTCAACAAAACATGGAGCATTATAGATATCTAGTTGTGGACACTAATTTTGCAAAACTCCCCATATCCTCCATAGCAGAGTAACGGTGTCATCCACAGAGTAGCAGAGTAGCGAATCAGATATGATTCACACTTTTAACTGCCCATTTTTAAGAGGAAATAAACATCAGCATTATGAAACATTCGGGAAGTCGGCGTGACGTATCACTAGTCACGTGACCCAATATGTTTGGGGGTAAATCGATACAATTTGCTCTAAAATCATAATTTTTATGCCAGAATATTTCACACTTAGAACTACGAAAATACTAAATGGTGATAAGAATTTTTTTAATGACCATTTAACATTATAAATCTGCATTTATATTTGATTTAGCGATTGGAATTTATTTGTTTGAAGCGTTCAAAAATGATTAAATTATATACATGTATGAAACGGGTCAGATTTTCCCCCTGCGCTCCTCGACAGGGATAATTATAATGTGCAGGTGCGCGAAATGGACGAAGTCCGACTTCCAGAATGCAATATTCCATTAATTAGCCATGTATGAAATGTCAAGGCGTTCCATGAAAGGAAACAGAAGTTATAAGACATTTACCCAACGTTAAGTTTGTGGACGCCGACGACGCCGGGGTATGCCATAAGCTCTTATGCGCTTCGTGCAGGCGAGCTAAAAATCAATACACAATGTACTGGGAGCAAAGTAGAGAAAGGCGACCGAACACACAACCATTTATTAGCGACAATTATGTGTTAACACGGATATATGTCCCACGTATCGTTGATTCTGCGATGCCGACATCCTGAGCAACTCGTGTCTGAGTCTGGCCGCCGCGTATACGATCGATGATATCTAGCTTGTCGCGTATGTGGACTTTCAATGTCGTTGTTTGAATAACCTTACAGAAATCACGAATCAACTAATTACACGACGACTACGACATCCGACGATTTTTTTTCCATTTTTTTTCTTTGTTTTCTTTTTTCTTCTTTTTTCTTCTTTTTTCTTCTTTTTTCTATATTTTTTTAATATTTTTTTGGGAACCACGAGAGACCCGCGTTATAATGGAGATCGCACTATATGCGATCGCGTTATAATGGAGCTGCAGTGTAGTCGTGAGACAAAGCACAAATCAAACTTATCACACATACGGTTTTGAAATCGGTCCATCAATCGTCATCATAATTGTCCAATCAGACCCCATATTCATTCTTTGTCCCAGAATAGATCGCTGGTCATATCGACTTGAATTAAACCAAACTACAAATTAATATTCTAATGCGCCTTAATGGTACATGCCCACGCAGTAGGCACAAAATGTTCTTTATAGGAATTAATTAAGTGTATAATTATGTCACAATTCCACCAGTTCTAAAAATTACGAATGCCCGCTATACAAATATAATAATTTATTAATTATCAATTTATTGTTAGCGACGCGCGGCGGTAACAGTCTATTTTGATAATGTGCGGGGACGACGACTTTCACATCACGGCTTGCGGTGCGCATGCGCAGTATACTACGCACGCCAGTAGGCTTCCCAATATGTAAACAAAAATATCAACATGTCGAAACGTCCAGGACGGAAATTATATGAAACGGCGTCGGCCAAAAAAAAAAGGCGAAATGTCTGAGGGACAGGCAGTACAGAGAGAGTGGTTAATATTGGCGACCAGATCACCAAATGGAAAGAGTTACGTGGAGATTTACATTTTGACAAGCAAGCATCAGCGATGTCGGCCATTTTTTTCTAACTTTGAATGGGAATCCCCAGCAATGTAGGTCATTGGACAATTATTCTAATATTCAAGGTAGTGTTGAACCATATATAAAATAATCATTGGTGGATGATAAAGAATATACAGATGAAATAAAAGTTTGTAAATGGTAACACAATTCTTCATTAGTTTACGTATTTGTTTTCGTGTATATAATATGTTTATGGCAGTTGTCACGGTTGCAGACGAGGTGTAAATCGGCCAATAGTGTGAGGGTTGTAATGGGTATGCCCATATTGGTTGGTATTTGGTTCAGAAATTGGGAGAAAATGAGTCAGAAATGATGGTCGTACATTAGAATAGAGATAACCGTATTGAAATTTGTAATTTGGGGAGATACTCGGTGTATTTACGGTTGGAAACTTCGATTTACGTCTCCGCCTGTGGCGTCGCCATATATCGAAGTTTCCAACCGTAAATCCACCGAGTATCTCCCCAAATTACAATACAGTTATCTCCTAAATTAGTGACGTCCTACCTGTTTCTTTAATTATTAACGAAAACATATTTGGCGTCGGTAAAGTCTTTCACCGACGTTGCATCTCAATATTTGCATTGTACTGTAACTTAATTAATTAATACACACACGTCATCGGCGAATGTAAATACTCGATAAAAACATCCAATGAAAACAAACTCCCGCCTTGTGGGTGGAGTATTGGAAAATCGGCTTGCGGTCGACAGGTCAATTGCAAAGGCCGTGTTTATTTCTATCAATTTCTGCCGCGTGCTGCATCAAACAAACTAGGCGTTTCATTGAACTGTGCCGACGTCGTGTGTGTACACAATAATCTGGTTTAACACGATGCCCAAGGCCATTACTCAACATTTGCAGTACTACTTGACAAGCCTGGGAATATCGACTTCAGGTTAGCGGGGTGTGAAATGGGAAATTCTAAACAATTTTGTTTCAATTTATGACGGTTATAACTTATATGGAAACTGCAATCACCGAAAATTAACGGAATTTTTTCAAAGCGAAGTTGACTTCGCCCAACGGGAAATAAAAAGCGAAATGAACGAAAAACTTTGCCCTCAAAATTTAACCCTGATCGTCTGAAATGATAGTGCCATTGACTAGACTGTTAAAAATATAGAGAAAATTATGTCGGAATTGGGGAACAGTCGAAAAAAAGACACTAATAAATACGATGCAGTGTGTCACATACTATCACTGAATACAACCTTTGTGAATATCTCTCTTGGTTTCTCTGATGTAATCATCAGGGTTTCTGCTAAGAATCTTCACTTTCATCTTTCATATCTAAGGCGATCTTCAAGAAAAAAAATAGTAACCGCTAAACATGTGGGACGAAATAGCAGCTGTGCATACAGTCGGACTTGATTACATGGCAGCGACTGCACATGTGCGTTTATTTACAACTCGCCCCTTGTACAACTCGCTCCTCAACAGGGATTAAAATTTTAACAACGTTTAAAGTTTTCAGGCGCGGATCCAGGTGGTGGGTCCACCGGGTCCGGACTCCTGCTGTGTCTATAATGAATCTTATGTCCCTTTGTACATATATCTTTGTACGTAGAGTATACGGCGTCAGCTGGCAATTGTGTCATTAAATCCTACGTTTTGCCGCAGTACACAGGTGCAGAAATGGGATTTGTCACCAGTGTAGCTCCTGATCAAACAGCACACTCATATAGAGACTGGTAACTATCTAGGCTATATATATTGTTTATTAGAAGCAGGACAGGCGTTTCACTGATGGAATGACGAGCAGTCCAGATCCTGATCAGACTGTGCAGATGCTGGTCGCAAAACCCATAAGCTGATTTCTCCAGTCACATATGGCAGGGGATATATAAGATAATTACTGTTTGCAGTAGAACGTCCATAAACAGAACACACATAACACGTCTTATGTGTTTAACCCTCAGAATGCTAGACACAAAAATTGGTGTCTGCTGTTACTGTATATTTCACATACTTTCTAAACATTATGTTTGTAAAATATAAAACATGTGGCATACTGGACACTAGAGAAACTCTTGCAAACATTTTGACTTAACAAAGTGGCTAAGTGTTTCAGCGACATTTCGATCGAAGGTGACAAATGTCAGGTCATGTTAATGGTGGTGCGAGTGTGTTGATGAATGTTCAGGTGACTCAAGTGTCTATACATGTATATATGTATTGAGCAATCCTTCGTGTAATATTGAAGATATTACATGTTGGAGAAACTCTAACAAATCTTTCAACGCAACAACATATGGAAGGTAATATCCACCATAATTCTATTTGTCTTGATGCTTTCTTGCTGCTGACATTTTAAGTTCTATCCGTCTTATTACAATTATATGTGGCTTGATGCTTGCTTGCTGATGACATTTTAAGTTCTATCCGTCTTATTACAATTATATGTGACTTGATGCTTGCTGGCTGATGACATTTTAAGTTCTATCCGTCTTATTACATTTCTATGTATGTGGCTTGATGCTTTATTCATTCGTACTGTGTGTGTTGATTACATTCTAAGTGGTTTGATGCTTCATTCTTAGTGACATCCGAAGTTCCATTATTGATTAATTATTGCATCGCTGTTTTGCTATGCACTTTGTTAGCTCGCTAAGCCACGCCCCTTGACAACAATAATTGCAACAGTAATTTGGGAACAACCATTATCACGCCAGATGCGCTGCTAAAATTTAAAATAGTTTTCCCTAAAATTAGTTAATATGCTGGTACCTGTCCTACAATGCGTTGCTCTCTAAATTGGTTTCATGTCCCTAACTGTGTTGATATAGATTGATGCCGCCTTTTCTGTTGCGCCATGTTTAGGTTAAAATACACCAAATAGTTTTACTGTATGATTTAACCGAATCCTAGCCAGTCTTTCCTACTTTCACTATTTCGTCATGTCCCCCAATATTGTTTACATTATTTGGCCACGGAAACTCTGTTTACATCTCGTGACCAACAGGCTCAGTGTTTTCTTGTAAATGCTTCAAATATGCTGAAAACACCCCCAACATGTACCTCAAGTGAAACTGGGTAGTAATGGATCAAGATTTGCAAGCAAACTGTGTCTGTGACCTTAAAACACCCGGACTATTTGTTATGCCGGACTACTTTTGCATACTCAAGTTCTCTAACCTTAAACCTAGAGTGCTACATGCCATGTTATAATATAGGGAGACATGTTTTTCTTTATTCTTTCAATCTAACATTTTTCTGGCAAAATGAACATTGATTTACCATTACCAGACGTACTAATTGACATTATTATACTTTTTATATCAAACGCGAAATGCCAGTTTGATATCAGGGGCGATAACCGTGTTTCCTTAAAATGATAACGGAAGCAACTATATATTCCATTTATTTATTTTTTGATGTGCAATATCATACTTTATGATATTTCGATAAAAAATATTTATTCAACGTTTAGTTGATATAACTAATTTAAAAATACTGCATCATTTGCATATGGAACTAGCTTGATACCACCGCGAGTCTCTATGAGTACATTAAAGATTACTAAATAATTATATCTGTGTAGCTGGCACTCGTAATTTTTAATAAAAGTGGTGGACTAGTTGCAATTATACACTTACATGTATTTAATTTCCATAAATAAAAAGTTGTACCTACTAGATGGGACCCCAGCTTCAACAATATTAAATCTATATTTTAATTAGTCAAGATCCAGAGCAGAATAAGTGCAGGTTATTGGCAAATAGGTCCCACAACATCCATAAGAAAAATGAAAGTAGCAGAGAATAGCAAAATGTGTGGTAACGGGTTAGTGTTTTAGGGAAAATCAATGGTGGTGGGCCATCTTAGTCTGGTCCCGGGTGATTATTGGTTTGCATCGGTAACGGGTCAGTTTGACAGTCAACCTGTGCAAGTTACCATATGTGTAACTTACTATAAAAATGTGATTGTTTTCAATCACAACATTTTGTAATTTAATTATGAAGATACATGTATGTATAAAATACATTAGTAAGTCAAACACCATACATACATATGGAATTTAGTTAATATAGGTTAGAGAATAATAAATGGTGCGAAATCGTCAAGGTGGTAATAGTAGTCCGGTATGAACAAAGTCGTGCGGGTGTTTTGAGGTCACTGACACAGTTTGCTTGCAACTCTTGATACATTACTACCCAGTTTCACTTGAGGGACATGTGGGGTGTTGGAGGTGGCTAACCTAGAGGGAGAATTACGTGAGCGGACAGCAGTGCCATCTGACGTCATAATGACGCACTACTAACCCATATATTGCTTGCATAATTCTGCTTGTGGCTTGATGCTTGATGCTTGATGCTTGCGGCTTTATTATACCGCATACTAAACTTAATTGTTTGAACGTGCGTGACTTCATGTTTTGACGTCATTCACTCGCCATACGTTACAAATCTAGCGACGTCGTTCAAAGTAAAATGGCGGCGCCCACGCTAGGTAGTTTCGGTATTGTATCTGATTAAATCTCTGATTTTGTTTGCGATGAGCTTCACTATTGGCTGGTTTTAAACTACAGTTGTCATAATAAGCATTGCAATCATAATGTACATATCCATGTCGTTGCATGGTTACGTCGCATATACTGTAAAAATGGACAAAATTCAGCTGAACCGACAGTGATTTGGATTTTAAAATTCGACGCCATCTTGAATTTGCTGTGGAGACCAATCAGAGGCCACGATTAGGGGTCAAAGGTGGAAAAAATAAAGGCAAAAACGGCACTTCGTGTATATTAGGCTACTTCAGGTATATTATGTTACTTCAGATATAAACACCATTTATTCAACCACCTTTATTATGTTACATGGAGCAACAGTTGCGGTATAAACAGTAAATACATGGTTATATAGTGCCGTCGAATATAAAATATATTCGTTTGAGCCTTAGACAGCTTTATTGGGGCGAGCTTTATCGAGCCCCAATAAAGTTGTGGCGAAACCGAATATATTTTATATTCGACGGCACTAACCATGCATTTACTGTTTAATCGATTAGGGATCAAAGGTGGAAAAATAAAGGCAAAAACGGCACTTCATGTATATTAGGCTACTTCAGGTATATTAGGTTACTTCAGATATAAACAGCATTTATTCAACCACCTTTATTATGCTACATGGAGCAATGGTTGCGGTATAAAAGTGTTTATACAGTTAGATGCTGTATATGTTCAGTTTTATTGAAAAATATAAAATGCCAATTGTAGTGATCGTTTTCAGCCCCTTGCCAAGTCCGCACAGAACGAGCACAGCCGGGTAGTTAGAGTTACTCCCATTAGCAATTAATTCTGACTTGTTTATATATTTTCCATCTGAAAACAATATTGGTATTATAAAAGTAATACAAACTAATAATTCTGAAACAAGTTTTACCATTGTAGAAGATTTAGAAAATTATTTATTTACAGAAAATGGACCCAATCATAACTTTTACATGTTGAATTTTGCTGCCACTGACTGGGTCACTTGTTGATTCTAGCTTAAATTTACTTTATCAGGTAATCTATATATGTTAATGTATGTCATACTACTTGAATATGTTATTTTCATAACATCAACACTCATTTCAGTTAAAAAAAATAGAATATCTTTCACAATTGACTGCAGAAGTGCGAATCAGATCTGATTCGCTATTCTGCAGAGGAATCCTATGAGTGGAATCGTAACTCTAGCTACGGACGGTACGGGAGTAGATTGCAAGAGCTACCTTCGCAACTAATATAAGGACCGACACAGAGTCAGTCGTATATATAGCGCATGTGCGAGATATATATACCATCAACATATTATTATTATTATTATCTGATGTGTAGTCGTATTGTGGCCATTTCGCACCAGTGGGACAGACGACGTGTTAACACATGGGGGTACGTGGACACTACGGGGAGCCGAGGTGTTCAAGTCCCTGCCACGTTATGCCAGGATATCCAGGCAACTCAGTTATCACACTTTCTTATGAAAGCAAGCCATATATAACAAGTCTAACCGAAACAGCAAGTTAGCTCAAGCTCAGCCAAATTTTCTGCCTGCCCTTGCCTACTTCTGGCACCGGCCTGCCTTGGAGCTGTATGGATGTGGCAACTCTGTGGACGAAAGTAGCACGTGTTTTTACCGACTATATGGCACCAACTTGCGTGTCGAGTGCCGCCAGGGGTGGATTGGTTCTACCTGGGACCCGTTTTGCTCTGCATCACCGGTGCCAGTTTCTACCCAGATACCCCCTCTCCAGTTACACCTCCCGTGCACCGGGACACTGCGCGGAATTACAGGACCGTATTGGACACGAGCAGTGTCCCATTTCGGCGCACAAGTATACACATCTGTCCGCCTTGCACCAACATATATCACATATAACACTTCAAACTTCGGTCAATTCCCACCCTTAAATATAAGCTGAATGAATGAATGAATGAACGAGTCGGCCGTCGGAAGGTGGCCGGATTAGCTCAGTAGGTACAGCGTCGGACTGCGGATCGGGAGAACCCGGGTTCGATTAAATTCCCACCTCGACCTGCTCCGAATGGCCGATTCTTGCATGGGCAAGACAACTTCGTGCTGCATAGTCCTATCGGATGGGGACTTAAATAGTTGGTCCCGACATGCAAGGTCATCGTGCCAGTGCCGTCGTTAAATCAAAGCATTTACATTTTGTTTCAGTCGACAGTTGGTAGTGGACTCTCCAAGAGTCCAGGTCGGTAGCATACAAGCAGACTGAAGATGTAGATTGCCTTGTAGGGTTGTCTAGCTAGCTTCAGAGAATATATTGACAGAGATAGAGATATAGTATATAGTACTATTGGAGATTTCTGCCAATATTGGGTAGAGGCTAGGAGGCTGGACAAAGCGAATCTGCAGGGCTTCAGATAGCTTGTACAGTGAGACGCCATGTAAGAGGAACATACTGCTCGTGAGACAAGTATTCCAGGGTGCTCCCCGGGCTTAGCAACCCGGGTCGCGTTAGCATTGGGCGAATACGTTGGCTCCTGGAGCTGTGTGTTGTACCTTGCACTGGTATGTAGGAGTTATCCTTGGAGCAGTGATTATTTGGTAGTCAGTGAAGGGCTTGCCTTATGTAGCTCGTGAGCTAGTCTCCGATAGCGGTGCTCCCCGGGCGGCTAATCCTGGGTCGCGTTAGTACTGCGTGGGACTTGGCTCCGCGGGTTGTTGCATACGCTAATCCTTGCTGACAGGAGTTACTCTCCTTGGAAACCATATTTTTATTGTATATTTCCATGCAAAAATCTCCTTTTTCCCCCAAAGTATTAAATTCCCTGATTACATCACACAACTAATTAACGATCAATTTTGTAGATATTGTTCGAGTCAGCTTGATTAAAATTCACAGTTCATTTGCTCGCGGTGTACGGACTTCATACATCATCATTTGACATGCTGGGTAATTTTCAGTAGGACTGAATAAGACAAGTCCGCCTGGGCTTCGGACATCATGTTACCGCGCAGTAGGTAATATTATACAGCTCCACGGACTGTATACGTTGCTGTATTCTTATATTTAAAGGTGGGAAATGGCTCGAAGACCTTCCATACCCGTATACGTTGCTCTACTGCAATGGTATATATAGGACTTAGCAACAAGGAGTAAATTCTCAGGACAACGGCATTGATTGATATTATTATGACAGAGAGATAAATAAATAGATGCTGCAGGAAATGTATATATGTGCCAAACATTTTATTATATTATTTATGCCATGTTTTACAATCTATATTCATCCGGAATTCCGTGTGACGTCATCTCATTGTAATGATCTTTTTGGTTGGTTTTCTTATCTTGTTTCCGGTATATGCGCGCTGGCGACTTGCCTTTTGCGGTTATCGGCCAATGATATGTAGTGTAACAACTGTACGTTTAGCGATGACGTCATCGGGGAAGCCAACGGTGATTGTAAAACATGGCTTCCCGAGAAATGATAGAAATATGTCTGTGCGATTAAATTGTCTGTCGTGACGCACAGGACGGGTATAAATGTAAGTTTGATCAAATGTTCGATTGGAAACAATATTTTGTCTATGCAAAATGTTTCTTTACGGGCCGGGACGACGTAAAAGTGTATTTTGAACCCGATGTTTACTCCTTTATATAGCAGTATCGGCCTCGGAAATGTTGTGGTTCTTTCCCGACCTAGCAATGATGATACTTTTTTTAAAACAAAACAATCGATAGCTCGAAAACGCGTTGACATAGCGCATCGGGGAATATATCGGTGCGGAATACTAACATTGTCCCAACTTCTGCAATAGGCGACAATGATATAACTCGGTTGACGTTTCGTGAGAGTCCGTTGTATAGAGGCCGTCCGGGTTCGGCCTATTAAAAAGTAAGCAACCTTCTATAATGGAGTATATGGAGGGGGTAACAAAATATTTTTTAGCTTATTTTTTTCTTCATTTGTTGATGCTTTTAGGCATATTTAATGTATTTATAGACCTCGGTCCGTTACTTCAACCTGTGGTTGGCACGTGACATCATCTTGGTTTGTTTCTTTCGCGATTCCCTCCACTGGCCGGTGCACCGACTTCGATGAAAGCAATATAGAATACGCACGGATTTTGTTTTATACTTTCAAGATGGTTTTACGGTATTGGCGTTCCACAATAAGAAGGAAAACTAGAAATGGACGTTTGTCGACAAGCGCATGTGTATCCCCCTCCCCAGATACACAAGTAGTTTGAAAAAAGGGTGTTCGAGTTATGCTCCTTGACCCTGGGCTTGGCGGGGGCAGGACGAACGTGGATTTGGCACAGGGCGGTAGAGGACCATTAGAGCAATGCGTATATGAAATATGAAGCTGAGCCGTGAAAGAAAACAGAAATTATAAGATATTTACCTGAGCGTTAAAGTTTTTGAAGCACCAAGTATGTAACCTTGACCCTGGGCTTGGCGGGGGCAGGACGAACGTGGATTTGGCACAGGGCGGTAGAGAAGCCATTAGAGCAATTGTGTATATGATAGAAGCAGATTGGTATAGAAAATATGAAAGATTGGTCGAAGGATGAAGAAATTATGAGACATTTACCCGAGTGTTAAAGTTTTGTGACGGACGGACGGGAGGATGGGACGCACGTTCCTACGAATGAATACTTGTTGGGTTTTTACTGTATAAAAATACCCAACAAGAGTACCCAACACTATCCTAACCCTACCCAATAAGATCCCCGTACGCTTACAACAAGTACCTATTCGTGTGTGCGGACGGACGGACGGACGGACACGGACGGATGGACGGACAAGGGTAACACTAAATGCCCCCTCCACTATCGTGGTGGGACATAAAAATATTCCAAAGGGTGTTCGAGTTATGCTGTGGATACGAAATCAGAGCATGAAACAACAAAGGGAGATAAGTAAACAATAATTCCGCGGAATCAAATGCCTCGCCTCGTCTTGACCTCGAGCCTGGGCCCGAAAGCAATTTTCACTGGCCCGAACATATTATACAATTATTGACTAGTGAGCCATGGAATATCAGATTATATTCTATGGCTCACTAGTCAATAATTGTTTTATTATATGATAATAGTCTGTATATAGCACTTACGACCTTATGCTACTAGACAAAAATTTAAAAAGAATTTGAAGAAAAAAAAATGGAAAAAAAAAGTTTAAAAATTAAAAATAATAATGCTTGCTACTGGAGCCCAGACTTTTTTTTTAATAGTCCTATATTTATCTACATATATCTGCACAGGTCCACATAATGCCACAATATTTTCAACACAGTTTACGGAAATGTAATATCCAATGTAGTAATTTACCTGTATAAATTACCTGTGGTCAGAGTGGTCAAGACTGGACATTTGCACATGCTAGCACATGCACAGGTGAATGGTTCTACCAGTGTCTATTGTTCAACCGGAGAAGGCTATTGTTCCCTCTACAGGTAAGGTGTACAGAGCACACGAGAAAACGGGCCTTCATGCATTATTGTCCAGTTTGTAGAGTGCGCAAAACAAAAAAGGGAGATAACTAAAAAATTAGCTACGCAAGAGTTATCATTCTTGTGCGCGACACACCTCAGGGTTGTGGTCTATGCATGTGTGAAGTTTCATGAAAATATTCCAAAAGGTGGTCGAGTTATGCTCCGGACAGGAAATAAGTGTTGTCATTCTTGTGCACGACACACCTTCGGTTCGTGGTCTAATTGAATGTGTGAAGTTTCATAAAAATATTCCAAAGGGTGGTCGAGTTATGGTCAATCAGTGCGCGAAACAAAAAAGGGAGATAACTAAAAAATTAGCTATGCAAGAGTTGTCATTATTGTGCGTGACACACGTTCGGGTCGTGGTCTATGCATGTGTGAAGTTTCATGAAAATATTCCAAAGGGTGGTCGAGTTATGCTCCGGACACGAAATCAGTGCGCGAAACAAAAAAGGGAGATAACTAAAAAATTAGCTATGCAAGAGTTGTCATTCTTGTGCTCGACACCTTCGGGTCGTGGTCTATGCATGTGTGAAGTTTCATGAAAATATTACAAAGGGTGTTCGAGTTATGCTTCGTGTCTGCGGCGGACGCGGCCCGCTGTCAAATCCATAGTATCCCCCGACGGAGTCCGGGGGATACAATTACCCCGCCTGCCACCCACCGGAATGGATCAGGATTTGCAAACAAACTGTCTGTGGCCGCCAAGGATCCGGATTATTTCTTATACCGCACTACTTTCCCCCCCTTGGTGCTTTACACTATTTAGTGTATTGTACTGGTAAACAAAATAACAAAGTATGTACAGGTTAATCCGTCAGATATCAGTAATTATGCCCGTTATTTGTCAGACACACGAGAATCAGAAAACCGAAGAGGATAAAGACAATTTGGAAAAATTAGTATTTTATTGAATAAATTTGCGCAAGTCTTTGTCATAAGGCACTGGCATAATTATGTGATGTGGCAGTGACTGGAGAAATTGAGCTTATGGCTAATTCGACTAGTGTAGACCCAGATCAGCTGGCTGATCAGGGTCTAAACTGTTCGCCATTCAGAAGGTGGAAACTTATGATTATCAATCAGGCTGAAGCGTGCGAGCAGACACGGAGCTAGACTGACCACAACTACCATAGGTCCCATTTCTCACAGCCACTTACAAGTTAGTATCAAAATCACAAATACAACATTGTCACATAGATTCACTTGGAATGAAAGCATTGGGATAGTAACAACACAAATTCTGCCACTGAAGCGGTGTCGCGATTGCCAAGGTATTTGATTATAAAACAACCATGGGCAAGTGCTAAAGCAAGCATCACAAAAATCATCAGAGAAGTGCATGCTTTAATCACAAAGAAGGTTTACCGGTAATGAAAGGAAACAGACATTACAAGTGTAAAGTTTGTGACCTTCACCTTGAGATTAGTAGGGATGAAAAATCGTGGATTTATCAAAGCATATAGGAGCATCAGAGAAATGCATATGTGACATACCAAGAACATGAAAGGAAACAGAAATTATAAGATATTTGTCCAAACATTCAGTTTGTGAATGCCCCAAGTCTGTGATCTTGACCCCCTGCTGTGATCGTGGATTTGTCACCGCACGACAGACGACGATCAAAGCAAGACATATGTAAATGAAATATGAAGAAGTTCCTTGTAAGCAAACAGAACATTAAACCAAAAGTTAAATTTGTGAACGTGAACAGAAAAACTGATTAATATTTTATTTTTTCTTATTTCTCAATGAAATTGTATGTTGTGACCACTCATTTGAACCGTCTCGACGAGACGGTTCAAATGGTGGTCGCGACATATACATCTGAGGACATATATTACTTTTATGACTGAGCGCAGACTAGTCAACACAAGAATTTCGCCCACAGAAGCGGTATCGCGCCTGCCGAGGCATTTGACCGTGAACATTACAAGTAAATAAATTACCTTGACCTTGAGAATTTGGATGTGGGGGTGTGCGTAGTGAAGCATCATCTCTAGACAAAGATTGATGTGAAATATTATCAAAGTCTGGCAAGGGGTTAAAGAGATATTGTGAAAAAACAATAACTTTTAACGCATTTCTGTTACAAAACCGGTGAACATTACAAGTAAATAAATGACCTTGACCTTCAGAATTTGGATGTGGGGGTGTGCGTAATGAAGCATCATCCATAGAGAAACATTGATGTGAAATATTATCAAAGTCTGGCAAGGGGTTAAAGAGATATTGTGAAAAAAACAATAACTTTAACGCATTTCTGTTTCAAAACCGGTGAACATTAAAAGTAAATAAATGACCTTGAGAATTTGGATGTGGGGGTGTGCGTAATGAAGCATCATCCATAGAAAAACAATGATGTGAAATATTATCAAAGTCTGGCAAGGGGTTAAAGAGATATTGTGAAGAATTTTTTTTAACTTTAACGCATTTCTGTTACAAAACGGGTGAACATTACAAGTAAATAAATGACATTGAACATTCCCCCCCAAAATTTAGGATGTCGGGGGCGGGGTCAGTGGGTGTGTGCGTTAAATGAAGCATCATTTTCCTCAGACAAAATTGATTTGTTTTTGAAATGTGAAATTATTACAAAGTTTCGTGGCTAATCATAGGGGGTTTTTTTTGTTTTAATTTTTTTAAAGAGTTTTTTTTTTTGTTTATTAAATTTGTTGTTTATTTTTTTTTTTTTTTTTTTGTTTTAAGTGTTTTAAAGAGATATTGTGGAAAAAAGTATAAAAAAAAAAAAAAAAAAAACAATAATCTTTTGTAACGCATTTCTGTTACAAAACGGTGAACATTACAAGTAAATAAATGACATTGACATTCAAAATTTGGATGTGGGGGTGTGCGTAATGAAGCATCATCCCTAGACAAACATTGATGTGAAATATTATCAATGTCTGGCAAGGGGTTAAAGAGATATTGTGAAAAAACAATAACTTTATCGCATTTGCCTTACAAAAAAACCGGACGACGCGGACGACGCGGACGACGCGGAAAAAGCGCCGACTATAATCGCGACAAAAATCACGGGTTGGTAGCGTTTTGGAATCATTTCCATTGGTCACACAACAGGGTCAAGAGGCTGGTGATAGATGTGACTACAAATATCCTCAGATCTGCAAAGTATGACTCCATTATCAAAGCCGTCTCGTCAGCATCTACACAGTATGTGGATAGTTTTTACAAAAATATAAATTTTCTTTTGAATGGAATGGCTCAAACATTATCATGGAAGATTCCAGATACGTTGGGTTGAAAAGAGTTAAACATGATATCATAATACCGTAAATAGACAAACTATATGACTAAATGACAGTCGGATATGGGCCTACAAAGTTCATCCAATTTCTGTTTTGTTTGTTTATTGGTGTTTAATGGCCTTTAAATTGCCCATCAACAGCTAAAGTCATGAAAGCTAAAGTCATGTAATATAAAATGACGTTTACAACAACTGAAGGTCAGTGGCCACTGTCCCCTTCAATTATATTTCTTGGTCCTCATGCACTCACTCAATAGATTTGATTTAATGGTGTTTAACGGCCTGCCAACAGCTAAGGTCATTTTAGACGGAGTTAACAGGCTCAAATCCCATGTTACCTGTTGTGATGGGGGGTAATCCCAAAATCAGAACTAAATATTTACAGAAAAAAATATATATTCAGCCCTGAAATTAGAATAACCGGACCTGGTGCCAGATCCTCAGCACAGCAGAGTCACTTAGGCCCACTTCCCAAAAGTAAAAGGATATTACTACATGTATAATGGGTACAAACGAGTTCAAGTCTCAAGTAACAGGAAAGCCAAAAATGTACCCGAGGGCCAAACCAGGGATATCGGGATTCCGTTAAGGATGAATCCCATTGTTAAATTTACCCTTCGCATGCCTCCAACCAAACAGCCAATCACTCAATAGAACTATAATCCAATAACTTTGTTGACGCTAGGCAGCCTGCTACAGTGGCTGAATAACAAACAGTGTAAGCCCTGATCAGACTGCGTGAATGTGCTGACGTGGTGCTATGGCAGAGCTCCAGATAAGGTGTGTATTGGTGTATTTTATGCACTTACTTTAGCAGAATACGCATTGATTATCAAAAGATGGAGTACAAAATACTCACAGCAATGCGAAAATACGCATCGAGTTTAAAATTGAGTAGTGAAAATACTGTAATAAGGTTGAAAATTCACTTGAGCTGCAAAAAGCAAACACTGTTTTGCAGCTCAACTAAGTGAATAAATAAATTTTTAATTTTTTTTTATCATTTGTTCCCTAATTAATAAGGAAGAACATCATGAATACATTTGGAAAAGTAAAATACGCATTGAATTTGAAATATGGGGGTATATGTTAATACTCTTAAGATACAAAACTGATCTGGAGCTCTGGCTATAGTATTCACAAATGTCCTAAGACGTTTCTTCAGCGGACAGATCATTATTACTGTCTGTTCCACGTGTTTATGCCGACGTACTTTTGGCTATTAAACACATTAAATGTAAAAAAATATATAAATACTTTTTCATCAATAACAAAAGTCACCTTCCAAAAAAAATATTAGTTGATAAAATTCCACCAAATATTGATTGTATTGCGAAAAAACAATTTTCCTATGGGGATTTAACGTGGGGCTAAAAATAGTTTGTTTGTTTGTTGGGGTTTAATGGCCTATCAACAGCTAAGGTCATTTAAGGCCGGGTCAATGGGTTTAGTACTAAATCCCATATATTACCTGTACATTTTCAAGTACATGTACAAATAGGGGGAAAATCCCAAAATCAGAACTGAATATTTACAATAACAAAACTACTATATATTCAGCCCTGAAATCAGAATAATCCTGATCTGATGCCAGGTCCTCGCCACACCAGAATCACTTGGCCCCTTCCAAAAGCATTAGGATCAGTAATAATCTTACTACTTTTATAATGGGCAATAACCCAATTCAACTCCCAGGTAACTAAAGAGCCAAAGATAAAAATGTACCGGAGGGCCAAATCAGGCAAATAGTGATTCCTATAAGGAGGAACCCATACCGTTAATTTACACCGTCTCGTTCGCCCGACCATCACTCACGACTAAAAATAGATTTTGCTTAAAATGATTTTTTTGTTTGTGGACCGATTTTCTAAATCTACGGTAACTTTTTTTTCTTCGTATTTGCATCTTTCCCAGCTATCTCACCAGGTTTTCCCAGCTATCTCATCAGGTTTTCCCAGCTATCTCACCAGGTTTTCCAAGCTATCTCACCAGGTTTTGGAGTCGATTTCCATTTTTTTTGGTTTTTCGCCCCTCATGGTCATCCTCCACCTCATTTTCCAACATGGTAAATCCCCATAGGAAAATCGTTTTTTTTTTTGCAATAAAATCAATTGGAGGGTGACTTTGTTATTGATGAAAAAGTGTTTACATTTAAATATTTTTTAGATTTAATGTGTTTAATAGCCAAAAGTTCGTCGGCAGCATAACGTGGAACAGACAGAAGTTATATCTGACAAACGGGGTTCATTTAACCCTTTCAACACCACCGGCCTGTATAGTGGTACTGGCAAACAGTGTAGATCCAGATGAGCCGGATCGTGACAAGCCGTCTCATCAGGATCTGCACTTTTTGCAAGTAATTTTCATACACAGGCTAGTAATAAGCACGAACCTCATGGTTTCAACCACAATTTGCTAATGTATCTGACAGGTCCTCAGCACACCAGTCACTTAGCCCCACTGTATAAAAGTAATAAGATTAGTACTAAGCATACTACTTTTATAATGGGCATATCCACATTCAACTACCAAGTAGCAAAAAAATTCAGGGATTCCAGCAAGGATGAACCCCACTGTTAAACTTGCCTCCCTACACATGCTCCCAATCAACCACCCGAAAGTGAGAAATAACATGATTTATAATCTATAACATTTTAATTGAGGCTGTGACTGGAGAAATGGGAATTATGACCAATGCAACCAGTGTAGATACAGACCAGCCTGCGCATCCACATTCAGTAAGTGACACATTTGTCAAACATTTAACAAGCAGTAGAGGTCCATATCAGGCTGAAGGAGTTCACTAGCTCATCGGAAGCTCGTCTGGCTAGAAATGCCTTAAGCCCCATTTCCCCAGTCACAGCCATAATTGCCGTCCTGTTTCGGAAATCAATCATTTACGGATTAGACAGTGACCATATTTAGTATTCAACAATACGTTTACTGCAATGTTCTGCAAATCATCTATTTATAATATTTTTCATTTTTTTTTACATTGCAACAGACCTCCAGATGGGCCTGTATCGCTCACTTGAAATCATTATCCCTATTATAAAGTAAACAAGAGTGCCGAAGGTCACAATATAAGCCCGTCGAGGAAAGGCCAGTTAACAAGGGGAGATAACTCACTGAAAATTAATAGGGTTCTTGCCGTGATAAACATGTATATTGAATTTGGTCACGATCCATCAAGTAGAACTCGAGTTATTGCGTGGATAAGGATACAAAAATAGCCGCCAAGGGGAGATAAGTCATCGGAATTTTTTTTAAAATCAATATGCTTCTTCATCTTGCCGTGATAAACATGTATACCGAATTTGGATACGATCGGTGGAGTACAACTTGAGTTATTGTGTGGACAAGGATACAGAGTGCGAACAATAAAAATGGCCACCAAGGGTAGATAAGTCATCAGAATTTTTTTAAAATCAATAAGCTTCTTCGTCTTGCCTTGGTAGACATGTATACCGAATTTGGTTACAATCCATCAAGCAAAATTCTAGTTATTGCGTGGACAAGCTGTGACGCCCACCCGTACAAGATGAATACAAAATACGTCCCGTTTTTTCAAACGGGCGTATAATAAAAAGGCACAGACTGTTCACGTGCAGTTCACGAGAATAAGACATTTAAATCCATATTACATGGATGACCTTTCGGTGACTATCTTGGATGACGTAATCATCCGATTTCAACAAAAAAAATGTTCCACAGTGATTGTCTCCTCGATACATTCGATTTGATATATAACATGACCATATTTGGTCAAATTTGAAATTTGACTCCTACTTGGACCCCGGGCCCCGTCCATTATGATCCCGGGGTCATCATTTTAACAAGTGTGAAAGAGTGAACGAAACAGAACTTATAACAAATTTCCCTCAATGTTAAGTTTGTGAAAGCACTAAGATTGTGACCTTGACCTAGCTGTTAGCGGGGGTGTGAGGGTCGTGGATTTGACATAACATGTTAGAGAACCATTGTACGAAATATCAAGAAGTGGAGTGAAATGAAACAGAAATTATAACAGATTTCCCCCAACCTTAAATTTTTTAAAGAACTAGACTGTGGCCTTGGGTCGTGGATTTGTCACATGATGATAGAGAATCATTAGAGAAAGGCATGTGTGAAATATCAAAACGTTTGGTGAAATGAAACAAATTTCCCTCAACATTCAGTTTATGAAATCGCTAAGACTGTGACCTTGACCTTGTGGTTAGCGGTTTCTGCGCATCGAGGATTTGTCACATCATGATAGAGTATCATTAGGGAAAGGCATGTGTGAAATATCAAAACGTTTGGTGAAAGGAAACAGAAATTATAACAAATTTCCCCAAAGTTAAGTTTATGAAAGCACTTAGACTATGACGTTGACCTTGGGGTTAGCGGGGGTCCGAGCTTCATGGATTTGTCACAGCATAATAGAGAATCATTAGAGAAAGACATGTGAGAAATATCAAAAGGTTTGGTGAAAGGAAACAGAAATTATAACAAATTTCCCCCAACATTAAGTTTTCAAATTTTTAAAGACGGACGTACAAACGCTGACTATCAATATGGTTCTTTGTATTGCCATGATAAACATGTGAACCAAATTTGGTTATGATCTGTTAAGTAGAACTCGTTATTGCATGGACAAGCTGTGAACTCAAGGTGAGTACAAATACGCCCAGTTCTTTCAAAAGGGCATATAAAACAAGAGGGCCATGATGGCTCTAATTCGCTCACCTGACTCCATGAAGACCAGAGGAGAATGTGACATTGAATGTTAATGTGTTTTAAAAAAATTGTGCTATTTTTAGACGGCGGTCATCTTGGATTAAGCGAGGACTCTCATTTTACCAAATCTGAAAATGCTTCACCCAAGGATCGGAACTTCCTATGAAGTTTGGCCAGCATCGGCCATGTGGTTCCTGAGAAAAAGACTTTCAAAATCTCAAATAAATGGACCTTTTGGCGGCCATCATGGATGACATAATCATCCGATTCCGACAAATATTGCGCCAGAGCAATCGCCTCATCGATACCTTCAATTTGATATATGACATGAGCATATTCGGTCAAAAATAAAATTTGACCCCACGGGCCACGCCCATTTTTGACCCCGGGGTCACCATTTTAACAACTTTAAAAGAGCATTGTACATCGATCATTCCTACCAAGTTTCGTCGAAATCCGGCCAGTGGTTCATGAGAAAAAGATTTTTTAAGAATTTGTGCTATTTTTAGACGGCGTCCATCTTGGATTAGCGATTACCTCCATTATAACAAATCTGAAAAGGCTTCACCCATGGACCATAACTGTGAAGTTTGGCAACCATGGGCCAAGCGGATCATGTGAAGTAGAATTTTTAAATCCCTAATAAAAGAACGACCTTTTGACCTTTTGGCGGCTATCTTGGATGACATAACCATCAGATTTCGACAAAACATTCACCAGAGTGATCGCCTCATTGATACCTTCGATTTGATATATAACATGACCATATTCGGTCACAAATAAAATATGACCCCAATTTGACCCCACGGGCCACGCCCATTTTTGACCCCGGGGTCACCATTTTAACAATTTTGAAAGAGCATTGTACATTGATCATTACTACCAAGTTTCGTCGAAATCCGGCTGGCGGTTCATGAGAAGAAGATTTTTTAAGAATTTATGCTATTTTTAGACGGCGGCCATCTTGGATTAGCGATGACCTCCATTTTAATAATCTGAAAAGGCTTCACCCATGGACCATAACTGTTAAGTTTGGCTACCATGGGCCAAGCGGTTCATGTGAAGAAGAATTTTGAAATCTCTAATAAAAGAACGACCTTTTGACCTTTCGGCGGCCATCTTGGATGACATAACCATCAGATTTCGACAAAAAATGCACCAGAGTGATCGCCTCTTTGATACCTTCAATTCGATATATGACTTGACCATATTCGGTCAAAAATAAAATTTGACCCCAATTTGACCCCACAGGCCACGCCCATTTTTGACCCGGGGGGGGTCACTATTTTAACAACTTTGAAAGAGCATTGTACATTGATCATTCCTACCAAGTTTCGTCGAAATCCGGCTAGCGGTTCATGAGAAGAAGATTTTTTAAGAATTTATGCTATTTTTAGACGGCGGCCATCTTGGATTAGCGATGACCTCCATTTTAACAAATCTGAAAAGGCTTCACCCATGGACCATAACTTTTAAGTTTGGCCACCATGGGCCAAGCGATTCATGTGAAGAACAATTTTGAAATCTCTAATAAAAGAACGACCTTTTGACCTTTCGGCGGCCATCTTGGATGACATAACCATCAGATTTCCAAAAAGAATGCACCAGAGTGATCGCCTCTTTGATACCTTCAATTCGATATATGACATGACCATATTCGGTCAAAAATAAAATTTGACCCCAAGGGCCACGCCCAGTTTTGACCCCAGGGTCACCATTTTAACAACTTTGAAAGAGCATTGTACATCGATCATTCCTACCAAGTTTTGTCGAAATCCGGTTGGTGGTTTTTGAGAAGAAGATTTTTGAAGAATTTGTGCTATTTTTAGACGGCGGCCATCTTGGATTACACAATGACGTCATTTTAACAATTTTGTAATCCCCCTACCTAAGGACCATGATCATGAAGTTTGGTGACTATAGGCCCAATGGTTACTGAGGAGAAGACGTTTGAAAATGTTCACGGACGACGACGGACGACGGACGACGGACACATTGCGGTAACAATAGCTCACATGAGCTTCGCTCAGGTGAGCTAATAAAAATACATGGACTTAAATTGTGACAATACTATTGATAGGCTAATCTGGAGGTCTGTTGCGATCATTTGCAGGAAATCATCAATATCAGAAATAACATTGAACATAATGGTTACGTTTTACAAATCAATATACATACATGTACATGTGTTTTATCACAAACACATTGCAAATACAGAGTGGCCTCAACAAACTTTTTATAACTTGTATATCTCCAGTAATAATCGTTGAATCTTCACAAATTTTGGCATACCTATTGGTTATTACATTTGGCATATGGACATTACATTTATTGTATCAAAACCTCACATATACTGATGCCATGGGGATCATATCACTTGACCGAAAAAAAAAGAGAAATTGTTTGCACATAGCACTGTAAAATTGCTGTAAAATGGCGCTAATCAACTTTCCTGCAGCAATGTTGCGCATATACAACACTAAATCCATCATAGAGTAATAAAATACAACTAGCAAATGTGGCCTGTCAACGAACTTAGGGGCCCTATTTGAAAACTGTTACAAAAACTTACAAATAAATAAACAGACAGACGGACGGACGTACTATCAGTAGCGAGGGTAATTATATTAATGTGGAAGGATGTATCATTACTAAGTATTCATGCATGTGTGCAATATGAAGATATTAGCTGAAAGCAAAGAGAAATTATAGGTGATTTGAGAAAGTGATATAAAAACTTTCAAAAAAATAAACAGACATACGGACGGACGTATGATCAGTAGCGAGGGTAATTGTATGACTATGGAATATGGAATAGTTACTAAGTAATGCAGGTGTGCGTTATGAAGATATTAGCTGAAGGCAAACAGAAACTAGATTGGTCAGTAAGCAAGGCTTACGGAATACCCCCCCCCCCCCCCCCCCCGTGTGAGCCCAGGTACCCCCAAATATGTAAAAAAATATCCGAGTGTGTGGGTTTGTGACCTTGACTCTGGGCTTAGCGGGGGTGGCATGAACGTGAATTTGTCACATGGTGGTAGAGGTCCATTGGAGCAATGAGTGTGTGAAATGTGAAGCAGATCCGAGCAAGGAAGTAGATGTTATAACCAATTTCTCTGATGTTAGGTGTTGTAAAGTGACTAAGTATGTGACCTTGACCTCGAAATCAGCGGGGATTTGTCACACCATGATAGTAGAGCCTTAGAGGAATGCATGCATCAAATATTAAGAATTTTTGATGAAGGAAATAGAACTTAAAACATATTTCATGATGTTAAGTTTTGTAAAGAGACTAAGTATGTGACCTTGACCTTCGGATTAGCGGGGGCTGAAAGGTCGTGGATTTGTCACAGCATGATAGTACAACCTTAGAGGAATGCACGAGTGAAATATTAAGAATTTTCAATGAAGGAAATATAAGTTATAACTTATTTCTCTGATGTTAAGTTTTGTAAAGAGACAAAGTATTTGACCTTGACTTTGGGATCAGCGGGGGTTGGATGGTCGTGGATTTGGCGCAGCATGGTAGTAGAGCCTTACAGGAATGCATGTGTGAACTATTAAGCATTTTAGATAAAGGAAATAGAAGTTATAACAGATTTCTCTGATGTTAAGTTTTGTAAAGAGACTAAGTATTTGACCTTGACCTTGGGATCAGCGGGGGTTGGATGGTCGTGGATTTGGCACAGTAAGGTAGTAGAGCCTTACAGGAATGCATGTGTGAAATATTAAGCATTTTAGATGAAGGAAATAGAAGTTATAACAGATTTCTCTGATGTTAAGTTTTGTAAAAAGACTAAGTATTTGACCTTGACCTTGACAAAGAAAATAAACAGCAGACGACAAAAAATTAAGATAGTGGTGTAAGGGTTAATGGTAGTGTACATGTATCTAACATTTATTTATGCAATCTTTCAATGAAAACAAGGGCATCGTTATCACTAAACTAATCCACTCGCTAGCAGCCTTGATAATCAAATAAGTTACTGAATAAAAAAAAAAAAAATATTTTTTTTTTACAAACAAGGTGAACACAAGTCCTCCGTGACCTTGACCTTTGGCGGTCGGACGTGGGTCGTATGCAAAACAAGCATCAAGCACCATCCCTAGACACATATTCTGGCCAAATATTATCAAAATTGGTGAAGCGGTTTATAAGTTATCGGCGAGGGATACTAATGGATGGGTACGGTTTTTCAACTATGTTTTCAGCCATGGAATTTCAGCATATGACTTAGTGACGTCATCGTCATAATGGCGTCAAAATGTGTGCACGAGCATTAAGCTATATGTATCCTTCAAATATACATTCACCAATATGAATGCCAAAAGTTATTAAGATTCTAGCAGTTAGTCAAATATATGCGGGTTACAAGTCTTTTGGGTCACTCTGTATAATACAGAATATTCCTTCAGGGATATCTTTCTCCTATTTTCTTCCTGAAAATAATAATTTAATATAATACATAGGTAATTAGAACCACATAAATAGGTTGTTAAAATTGTGGTACATAAAATATTCTTTGAGAACACTATGTTCAATAATTTGCATGAAGTAACTTTATCTAGTAAGCGACATGCGTGACATTAATTTGCATATAAAGCAGACAGAGCACTAAATCACTACCAGTATCATACAAGTTTTCACCAAATGACTTATTTTAACCCTTACACCGCTATCTTAATTTTTTGTCGTCTGCTGTTAATTTTCTATTTTCAATTTAATCATCAAAAACATGCTTTGACAGCACTTTAGAATAATTTACAACATGCTTTGACAGCACTTCAGAATCATTTCCATTGGAAATGATTCTGAAGTGCTGTCAAACCATGTTTTTATTGAGAAATAAGGCAATATATAAAAGCAACAGCAGACGACAATTGTTGTGTGTAGCGGTCTAAGGGTTAACATACACCATTCAGAATGGAAATAAAATGGACCTTACGATGCACACGTCCATCCAGCACTGATTTAGTTACGTAAACAGAGAATCTCGAATGAGTTTCCATTTGCTACAAAGATTTATGAAACGAGTCAGGCACAGTGAAGGTGAATACAATTCACGAGTTTCATAAATCTCGTATCGAATGGAAGCGAGTTTGAGATCACATGATTTCAACCATCAAAGAGCAGAAAACTTTTGAGATATCCAATATGTTTCAGTCAGCAGATGCCATTTACTATTTTTCATCTAGTTGAAAATCTCGAGAAAGATAGTTTTAATACCAGCAATAAAACTATAAATATGCCATATATACACTTCATATTATTGAATAAGAGCACATTCAAACAATGACAGTGATTTTACTAAATGCATTTTTTTTTTAGAAAATCTGTTCATAGAACATAGATGACCCACATATCGCTTTGATAGTAAATAAGGCAAAATTCCAAGTACAAACGAGGAGATAATCCATGACCCGGGGGTCGAACACAAAATTGAAATAAACTTTGTGCATCTACTCATCATAAGGAAGCTACATACCAAGTTTCAGATGTGTAGCTATTAGGGTTTAAACGTTTTACGAGCTACAAACCAACATTTTAAAATTATAAGTCGAAAAGGGGGAGATAATCCATGACCCGGGGGTCGAATCAAAATAAACTTTGTGCATCTACTCATCATAAAGAAGCTATATACAATGTACCAAGTTTCAGGGTCTGTAGCTAGTACGGTTTAAAAACTTTACGAGTTACAAGGTTGGTGACGGACGGACGGACGGACGGACGTTCTTACAAATGGATACTTATGTGGCTTATCACATGTTAAATATTAGATTTTTTAGGTGGCTAATTGTAACCAACCCTATCCTTTACCAAGTCCATAACCCTGTGGGGCTAGCCACATAAGTACCCTAATGTGTGCCCGGACGAACGGACGGACGGACGGACGGACGGACGGACGGAAGGAACGGACAAGGTTAACACTAAATTCACCCTCCACTATCGTGGTGGGGTATACAAATATTCTGTTTGAATTGTTTATATAGCCGTACCATTTGGGCAGGTTTCGTGAAACAGACAGTAGGGTGATGCGGCCAATTCGCTCCAAGTGTTATTACACACGTGTCATATCACATGTATGAAATGGGTTACAAGGTTTTCATGTGATAAAGTTTGCTTGCAGTCATCCACAAAAGACACAAACACTGATACAACTGTAATAGTGGGCACAATTTAGGCCATGCCATTGTTTTTGTCCGTTAAGCGTCTACCCGGATGGCCAAACTCTACTTACATATCCGGTAAAAAAAACAAGAAGGCCTTGAAAAAAAACTGAATGTAAATTTATAGTTAAAAACTTCCTTAACCCTTTGCAGGGTTGAGGAAGTTTTTAACATAAATTTAAATTGCCACTAAATAATAAGAAAACACTCTTATTAAACTTATTAAGTGTAAATTCATGAACGGATTTAAAACTTAGACAAGTCCCAAATCAATTTTCATATTACTTCACCAGTAAATATTGTAAAATAGCATACACAGTTTGTTTGTTTTTTCATAGAACCACTCTCAAAACCTGTCCACACGCGGACACTTAAACAGAGGAAGAACTATGTATGGCCTAATCGTAAGTAATAGACCTAAATATTCACCCTATTATATACGAGTTTCCCAAAACAAATTGTATCCAAAATATTGTTATCGTGATAAACCAGTACAACCACACTAACCCATAACACTCTTTGTTGTGGGAAACGGAGTTCTGGATTATATGTAAATTATTGAACATTACACACCGTAAAATGTGGCTGTGACCATTGTAGCTCCAGATCAAATAGCACACTCATGCAGTCTGATAGCAATTTATATTGTAAGCTAGAAAGAAATCCTTGCCTGTGACTGCATTGTCGTAATAATTAGAACATGGCATAAAGTTTTGAAACTAGTAATTTCTGCAATTGTATAGTACAGTGGAACCCCTCTAAACTGAACACTAGAATGTGTCATGAAGCATAGGTCTGATATACATTGGAACTTCTCCAAACTGGACACCACGGTGTCCGGTTAGAGACATTCCACTGTATTAGAAAATGTTTGAATGGCTTGATCACAGACTGGAGTATCACGGTTTGCGATTATGTCCTCTGCGGTTGCGGATGGTTCTGGATCTATGTTCGATGCGTAGTTTCGGGGCGGGCGCGTCCACCACGTCTTCTATAATGTCGAGCAAGTCGTTATCCCACATTTCGCTGGTTGGGATCGAAGTGGAACTGCTCGAGGCCGATGCCTGTCGCGATTTTTCTTCCTCCTGCTAGTGGGGAACAGATAATAAACTGTGTGACCACCACAATGATTGATTTCATTTAATGGTGTTACAACAGCCAAGGTCATTTCAGGCCGGGTTAACATGGTTGAATCCCAGATTACACATGCATGGATGCAGGGAAAATCCCAAAATCAGAACTGAATATTTACAAAAAAACTATACATTCAGCCCTGAAATTACAATAACCTGATCTGGTGTCAGGTCCTCACCACACCAGACACTTTCCCAATTTTCTAAAAGTAACAAGATTATTACTAATGTTACTACATGCACTTTTATAATGGGTACAACTGGATTCAAATCTCAAGTAACAACGCTTGATTGATTCACGATTGATTTATTGATTGGGGTTTTACATCCCATGGTATTTTCCCTATAATTCTACAGCTGGTATCCGGCTATACTTCCAACGGCATAACATGTTTTTCCTCTTTGAACAATTCTCAATAACAATAAATCTTTCCAACTAATGATGTTCTGTGTACTTACTTAACTATATTGAGAGTCCTTAAATGCAAATTGTAAAACAAACAAACATTTAACTCTAATTTAAAACTAGATTTATCAGTAAGCGAGGATTACAGAATACCACCCGCGTGGGCCCAGGTACCCTAAATATGTAGGTTTTTTTTCCCAGTCTGTAGGCCTGTGACCTTGGGATCAGCAGGGATCGGATGGTTATGGAATTGTCACAGCATGATAGTAGACCCTTATAGGAATGCATGTGTGAAATATTAAGAATTTTCGATGAAGGAAATAGAAGTTATAACCGATTTTGCCGATGTTAAGTTTTGTAAAGAGACTAAGTATGCGACCTTGACCTCGGGATCAGCGGGGGTCAGACGGTCATGAATTGTCACAGCATGATAGTAGGCCCTTAGAGGAATGTATGC